>OMKK01091472.1:4201-14305 GCA_900302305.1 Polymixia japonica
TAATTCAATTCAATTCAATTCAATTCAATTCAATTCAATTCAATTCAATTCAATTCAATTCAATTCAATTCAATTCAATTCAAAGAACTTTATTAATCCCCGGGGGGTAATTACAGGAACACGTAGAGCAGGCATGGCAAGGTAAAGCTATAAAATTTACTAAGAACAAATAGTGCAAATATAAAATACAAATAGAATAAAAGTCTGTGAATATACATAAAAAGTAGTAAAAAGGGGAGGAGATAAAAAATATAAAATATAAAAAATACAACGGTAAGTCCGGTAAAAAACTTGTGCAGGATAATGTACAAACAATGTGCAAACAAGAATGTGGAATGTTAACACAACTCTTCAGCTAGGTAGGGAAACCAGTTAGTGAAATCAGCTGGTTTAGTGCATGGTGGAGCTAACTCCTGGTTAGTACTTCTACTTTCTGAACCTGTTTTTTCCACCTCTGCTATTCTGTGGTTCTCTATCATATCATGTGTTCTCATCTTCCTTCCTAGCCTCGTAGTCAGTCCTCCCCTGTTCTGATAGCCATTACCCCTCCTCACGACGTCCACAGATTCAGAGCAGAGGTAACTCGCAGCACCGAGGCTCAGTTGTTTCGGGTTCCGCCTGTCTACCCTATGCCACATCTGCATGACCACCAATAACTGACCGGCTTATCAGGAAAACCCTGAAAGGGCCAACAGGAAGCAGTCACTGTAACACCTAACATGGCGGCGCACTATGCTGAGAGCCCAATGGGACATAAGCATGAGGGCCAAATTTGTATCTGTGTCTAAAATAAAACGGCATGTTGAACGTTGCTGCGCTGATGGGCCTGTTGCGTATCTAGTGCTGATTGCGTCCCACAAACGTTGGTCCGCTGGGTTTTGTCTATGCTTTGTAGTCTTCAGAATAAATTAACAAAATAACAGCACGTAAAGCTCTATTTCTGTTGTAGTTGATGCCTCTGTCTGAATCTCATTGACGCCATCGCGCTAAGATGACATTCGGCGTCTTTGATTTATTATGACATCTCTGTCCTCACCTCCTTTTTCCTGTCCATGACCTTATGTGATAGGTGGAGGAGATGGTGCACAGTCACATGACGTACTCCCTGCAGGATGTGGGCGGAGATGCAAACTGGCAGCTGGTGGTGGAGGAGGGAGAAATGAAAGTGAGTGACAGAGGGCCGTGGCCACACTTTTTCATATTGAAACCTTGAGTCAGTTGTGCACTTAAAGGAATACACCAACTTTTTGGGAAATTCACCCTTTGAGAACACAGACACCAAAACCTTCCGTCTATCTCCAGTACAGATCGTTTACTCTGGTGCCCAATGCTAATGAGATTAAATGCCCATGCATTTTAGTCACGCCCTTCTCATTTGCATGTAAGAGTAGTCAATAATAGGAGAATATGTAATAAGTACTCAAAAGCATTTATTTATTGATTTTGTACACAAATGTGTCATTTGATAATTAAAAAATATATATGATGCATGAATACTCCATAGTTCTCATCACATAACTGCCAAGTTGTCCAAAGGGTGAATTTCCTATTCCTTTAAGCACAGACCAGAGCATATTAACACATCATACTTATGGAACGTTAACACAATTATCTCATTTAAATGTAATTGGTGTGTGTGCCCAGGTGTACAGGAGAGAGGTGGAGGAGAATGGGATTGTATTGGACCCGCTGAAGGCCACTCATTCAGTGAAGGGGGTGACGGGTCATGAAGTCTGTCACTACTTCTGGGACACTGACTACCGCAACGACTGGGAGAGTAAGTCTCTTCTTGAATACAGATCAGTGCCAGTTTAAGATGGCCGACCTGCCTCCATAACATGAAACGTGGTATTCCTTTGTTTTAATGCCTCCGTGGTCTCTGCCTTCTTTTAGCCACCATCGAAAACTTCAACATTGTGGAGACGTTGTCAGACAATGCGGTAATTGTCTATCAAACACACAAGGTAAGAGCTGCAAGATCTTTTTAAACAATGTTGAGACATTCTCAGGCTCCCGGAGCAGCTAGATTTTTTTCATTGGATAAACAATGGTTTTGGACTATCTTTTTTTTCTTTTAAATTCACCTTTTTTTCTATTGTTCTGTTAGCCCCACTATGAATAATAATAAGTGATGTGTTTTATTGCAGCGGGTATGGCCTGCGTCTCAGAGGGATGTGCTTTACTTATCTGCCATGAGAAAGATCCTGGCCAACAATGAGAACGACCCAGACACCTGGCTGGTCTGCAATTTCTCCGTGGACCATGACAACGCCCAGGTGAGTTGTTCACGCTCCACCGTTTTGGGTACTCAAACACCAATTAGAAAGACGATTTATCAAGATTACAGCTTTTACAGCGGAACTAATTAGTTGTGAATACTTTTGACCTCTGTGATGCTGCTAATTTCTTCATTCTCTGTCACCTTGCCTTACCACAGCTGACCAACAGGTGTGTCCGTGCCAAAATCAACATTGCTATGATCTGTCAAACCCTGGTAAGCCCACCAGAGGGAGACAAAGAGATAAGCAGAGACAACATCCTGTGTAAAATCACCTATGTCGCCAATGGTGAGTGTCATTCTATGAATTTGTCTCTTATTACATGAGGTAGATTATTATTATGCTGTGGATTAATTTATTTTCATACATTTCATTATCTTGTAATTCAGTAAAATGTTACTTGTACTTAACACATGCTAGTGTTGTTATAGTTACTATTATTGGCCTATGTTGGTTCAATATGTTTAAGAGCCTTAATTGTATTACTGTTATATGCTATTCCTTCTTCACTGTATTCTATCTAATTTCTAATTTCTATCTAATTTCCCCACCGGGATAAATAAAGTTAAATTAGTCTTAATGGTCAAACTAGTACTGGCCAAAATGAACACTATACAACCTTGCCATAGATACTTTATTCTAAGAATCTTAACTGTCATAAATGACAGTTTCCATCTGTAAGAAATGAATTCACATCTTCTGTTTGCTCTGTGAGGGTAGTAGCCTGTGTAATGTGTGTTTTCATCTCCCTGGTTATAGTTAACCCGGGGGGCTGGGCTCCTGCCTCAGTCCTCAGGGCAGTGGCCAAGAGGGAGTACCCCAAGTTCCTCAAGCGCTTTACCTCCTACGTCCAGGAGAAAACTGCTGGGAAACCCATACTCTTCTGAGGTGTACAGGTAAAACAAGACGCTAGTTTACTAATCTGGTTTTATACATTATTTTGTTACATTATCGGTTGTGATGAGATGCTTTGAGTATTGATTTATTAAATGTTGTGTAACTTGATTATATAAAACCTCTTCTTTTCAGGGTACTTCACCCATGCTGAGACAGCAGCAGAACCCCAGCTTCAAGCGGCAGCGCCTCCATGAGGCTTGGAGGACACTATCTACTGCCCTATAACATTGACAACAGACTGTTGACAGCTACTCTGCTGCCATGACCATCCAAGTTCTTCTTAGCGTGTCTTTCATGTAGCATTTGTGCGAGCTTCCACACCTCTGAGCTAGTTTCAGTAAGGGAGGAGGTCATCGTGTCCTCCTTTGTTAGTTGCATTCAAAGCTAAGTGAGAGATTCTATCACAGAGTACATTACATTAATAATGAACAAGCATAAAATTGCTAGTTGTCACTTTTCTTGACTAGGCAAATTCCTGCACTGGCTCCTCACACATTTCCTGCGATCTTCCATGCCAATGCAAACGACTGACTTGCAGCAGTAGCCATAATGTCCGTTTCTGTCTCTTTTTTGACAATTATATTAATATATATAATGTACCTATGTGCTATAAAAAGTTTGTAAGAAAAAAACCCTAATCTTAAAGACTAATCTCATTCTGAGTCATGCTTTTTGTAGTCCTTTTTTAAGAAGTAGTCATTTTTGTGTTGATTTTGCTTTTTATAATTTGTGATCCCATAGCTTTCTTTCGTGCTGCAAATTTTTTGCTAGTACAGCAAAAGGATTGAACTGCTTCTGAGGTAGAATAAATGTTGTTTATAGACAAAAAGAGTCCAGAGGGCATGAACCCTATGACGTAAAACTTGACCTTTTTGTCTCCGTCTTTCTGGTGAAAACACCACCCGCTGGTGCTGATGGAAGGACAAGACAACCAATTTTAAATATTTAATGTACAAAAGATATATCATGTACACCATTCACTTGGGTTACAGTATGTTTGTGTCATTGCCGACCTGTATTAGCATAATGGATTTTTTTTAAATGAATTGCATTGTATATAGTGTACAACTATTTCACTGAAGATCCACAAACGCTTCTTGTGACAGAATCAGCCCCATATGCCTTAGAATAACAGAAGAAGAAGAAGAATGCTTTAGGGTGGGATAAAGGCTGTTGGCACACCCATGAAATCACTAGAGAAGTGCCTCATGGCCGTTAACCCCATATGTCTTACCTCATTTTTGAGTCAATCAACTCTTCTCTCCTTCACAACCTATAGTAAATAAATTTAAAAAATGAAGTAGCACTTTTTATAGGTATTTGGTTTTCTCTTGCTGGGTACCTCTCAAATAATAATATCATGTTCTAGTATTATAAAGTTGATGTTGAATTAATCTCGGTTATTTCTGCATAAGCATTGTGACAATGCAGTCAACATAAACATTGTCACAGATTATCCAGATCATTGAGTTCGCTCATTATGTTGCTCAATCTTTCTGTTAATAGCTTTGGGATTTATTATCATACTTGGATGTGGTGTGCACTGATGGATTGCTTTCACTCCAAACATTCTGTTACCTTTATGTAGTCAAGTAATCTGCTTTGACTCCATGTTTTCCTCTGTACAAAGATGTTTGCTAACACATTGGCAGAGTTGGAAAGCAACTAGTTACTACTACACTATTTACTGTAATGGAGTAGAATTTCTTTAATAACTTTTTGAGTCTGAACTCATAATTCTATTTAAGATATCTTTTTGAGTGTTTACTCCTAGTTTTACATGGCTACGCTTTATCTTTAGACATGAAAGTAGTACAATACAAAAATGAACCATCCCTGATGTGATAATGAAATTATCACCATGAAATTACATGCATGCAAGATCTATGCAAAACATTAATTCTTTGTTGAGTAATTTCCCATACAAGCACTCTTAAGAGTTAGAGTCTAACTTTCAAATATTTTAATACTATTTCCACCTCTGTATATGGACAGCACAAAGAAAAATGTATGAAAATGTTTTCACTGATTCTGCTTCATAGCTTTTTTTATCAGTGCACACAGACACATGTATTCAAATTCCCTTTTCTAAGCCTTTCATTTAGTAAGGTAGAGGAGACTATCGGTGAATAATAATGCTTTTAGTGTGAGAGGCAATGAGGTTTAGCCAGATGATACTCAGCCTTTCAGCTAAGTGGAAAGAGGCAACACTGCAAAGCCGGTTCACATAAAGCAGACATCTTGTTTAGAATGTAATGAGAATGGGAAATATTGTAAATAAGATGTTCACACTAATGCTGTTGGGATCGACTTCAAAATGTACTGTGACAACGTGGCACTTTTTTGCCTTGTTTAGAAAGAGAAATAAAAGTTTATTCTCCCGTTCTGCCTTTGCACTCGTGTTCTGTGCCAAGAACCAATTATACAGGCCCAAATGAGTCTTTAATGGAACATTTATTTTTTTAAATAAAACATTATAAAATCATTTGACATTAAAAGACTTTAAAATTTGAATATCCTAACATGCTATGGCTTAACCTCACAATATATAAGGCCACTTGTGAGCTCTGTCATTGCTTTATGGCAAAAGTCTTTTTAGTCACTGAAACCAAAAACTCATTCAATATAAATAATATTTCCAGGCCATTCATGATTCCTCAGTTCGACAGATATAAGCCTCCAGGAAAGCAATGTATTAAGGTCAATTATATGGCTTTGATTTTTCATTTTCCTTGTATCACACAAAACACAGATATTAGCAATCTGTCTTTCACACACATGCCATAATATTTAATCTGCCTCTGGTTGCTTGGTCAAAGTCAGATTCCTTTAAAAATATGACTATAAGAATGAAACCACATTACGATAAGATAATACAAACTCAGTGAGGTTCAAATGACAGATGCCATTTTCCAAAACCAAGAAGCATTGTTTACCGAGGACAATCATACTGTACATAAATAGCATTAAGTAGCACCTCAGTTTGCAGACAGAGGTACTCGTGTTATCCTTCAGCGGGTTTATGCTGCAGCATTATTGATATATAGTAACAGAAAATACATTCAAGGAGAAAATTGGCATCTTACACTCAGACTGGAACAAATGTGACTTATTACAGCTATAGTGTTACGTCAGGCAAGATTTTGGCAAGTGCAAAATGTCTACTTTCTCTTTGAGAACAAACTGATGTTATAGCAGCCTGAAGAAAATGTAAAAGAAAATCATGAATTTGCACATCAGCTGTGCATTTCCACTGTGATGTAAAAGCCTCTCTGCTGTTTGTCTTACATGACTTCATAGAGTGCAGATTAAGACTTTGCACAGCATGATTGAGTTGATCAATCCCAAAACCTGCTCACGCTTCCGAGTTGTCCAAAAGACTTTAGTGCAAACAGTGAAGGCTGTCACAAAAAACTTTTAAAAAAAAAAAAGTATCACACCATGAAATGCAGACAAATGGCACAAAAATGGCACAAAAACTAACGTGACATAAACCCTCAAACCAAACACTTTTTCTTTTCACAATCAGATGGTCAAAACACCCTATGCAAGCACTCATTGGCTGTAGTGTTTAGTGTGAGTGTGTTGGGTCCGGTTATTAGCAGCCGTTCCACTTCCTGGTGTCCACAATCCACAACACTTCACCGACAACATTTTCAAAAAGGAGTCACTTCATTCCTCGCTCCGTTCTAGCCGTGAGGTTTTTCTGTTGTGAACCAGAGTGTTCAGACAATGGGAGCACACATTCCATATGGCCGTTCAGTCTCCCATGATGCATTGCGAGTTCCGATTTGTCCATTTTCTTTGTCATGCTGCTTTCTCTGACTGCGATGAGGGTGTTTCTGTCAGGTTTGCTTTAGATCTGAGAGAGGGGGAAAAATAGGGACACGTGTCAGCGCTAACTGTGTAATCAGGAAAAATCTAAAGTTTACTTCGCAAAAGAAAAATCAATCCACGATTTTGAATGACCTGTTGTGGGTCATGTGGCTCTGGACGAGGTGCCCGGCCGCTAAAGCAGCCATCAGCGAGAGCTCTCCTGCCAGGACGGTGGCGCAAACCACACTAGCCAGCCGACGGGCGTTCTCGCCTGGCTGGGTCGGGCTGGTACCCTGAACGCCAAGCATCTACAAGACACGGGGGAATATAGTAAATGACTAGCTCTGTTAAGTTATTTTCAGTTCCCTTTCCACCCCTCCCAGACCCACTTTCACTCACCCACCTCCACAGTGAAGGGCTTGAGCAGAAACGCACAGGCAGCTCCCTCACACACACTCAGCCTCTCTCGCTCACACAAACACACACACACCTTCTCACTCTGAAACCCACAAATGCGCTTTCTCCCACATGCACATAGTCTACTATAAATACCCGTAGACAGGCCTGCTGTGGCGCTAGGTTGGTGCCGCCACCCACGGTGCCGAGCTCTATGGACGGCATGGTACAGCTGATGTACAGGTCCTCTCCTTCAGGACCGGCTGGCTCCATCTGTGTTATGCAGTTGGAGCTCCCCACTGTCTGAGCCGGGTCCTACGCCAAAGCAAAGGAATACCACTCGGTCAGGCCAGTGACACACTGGACAATGTTGAGTCAATGTAGACGGGTGACGACAAGAGCAAACACTAAAGTGAACCACAGGATCGTGTATCTGTTAAATCTGGCAGAAACATTTTCCTACGCGATTAAAGCGACAGTCCAACCCCCTTGGGCACAGATGACCTTGAGAAGGGTCAGCTCAAGCTTGTTGGCCTCAAGTCAGACCTAACGGGCCTGGGCCCACCCACTTGTACCACTGGCCCATCCTAAAAGTTCGCAGTGACTTTACTGTCAACCTCTTGTGACAGTAGTTTGACAGATGTGTCAAAAAGTCTAAATAATGCAGGAAACTTTTCCATAACAGTCTTCTCCGGTGTTAAAATAATAGAAATTGCCAGTATGAGCTCTATGCTCACCACTCACCTGAACTCACTCTGTCTACTAACATTTGAGAGAGATCTTACAGAAACCCTCTACGACTAAATTATTCATCACAATTCATAAATCAAAACCCAGCGACTACTCCTGTAGGGTTAACATGTATGACATAGGCTAAGGAATAGGATTTTTTCCCTCTTTCATTCCATGCACCCTCAATGTTATGTAACCGAAATGTCATTAAATCACAAAGCCTGAATAGTTTGTTAAAACTCAGAAAGTTTACCGATTTAAAAAAAATAAATCAATGTGTGTCTAATCGAATAAATGTGTTGCCTGTAATTAAAGGATTTGTTTTTGCATGCATTTTATTAAACAGGGTATTTCACCTGCTATAGCAACACATCACCTTCCAGCACAGAATGCAGGTGTCAACCGTTTCAAGCTGTTTATGACATAAGCAGTACATATTTGGCGTGACAGATGCATAACACTTACTGTAAATTAATGAATTAAAGACATGGGGTGTGCAAACAGTATTCAATTCTGTAATTAAAGGGCCCAGCCAAAATTACTTTGGCCCATCCAAAATTTAAATCCTGGCACAGTACTGCTACCCCAGTCGTTTTTCCTTCCTGGTGTTTTAGAAAAAAATACTTGGGATGAATGGGTTACTTGAACCGGAGGGTTTTACATGGGCAGTAACTTTACAGCTATCTGTCTCGGCTAGACATGAGCATCAAACATTGTATGTCATGTCACATGAGAAAATGTTTTTTGGCTCCGCTTAGAAAAAGGAATTTTCTGCCTAAATACTCGTAGATGACTTAAATGGACATTTTTCGGACTTAATTCGTTGTGGGAATCCATTGTGCAGCACCAGGATACATGTATCCGCTCAGAAACATCAAAATCAAGCATGTGAGCCTTTCAAGTCAGAACCCTGAGCTAACAAGTGTTTCATACTTACCAGTTGAAAAAGTGTGTTATCCTAGCGTTAGCTATCCTGCACCAGAGCAGGGCTGGGCCAATTTGGGGTTTTTTCATCCCAACCTCCAATTTTAATCCAGTACCCAAGGTTTAACTGGTGTCATTCTAAACCAGGGTTAATACAGGGCATCATTTCTCTCATCGATTCGTTTAGAAACAAATTTAGCATATCCCAGGTTCCAATACAATCCTTCAGGGCCATCCTTTGAGCCCTCAAAAACCATGAGATGTGTCATTTTAGAACACGGGAAGCTCACTTCACTTCAGTGAAATTATGCACTGTATTTGTCACGATCATGCCATTGGTTTAATTTAGTATGTGTAAAGGTACTAGGATAACCTAGGGTTAAGTGTTAATCCAGGGTTAAGGATAACCTTTGGTTAGGATTGTGCAGTGTTGGACAGTACCTGCCCACAGGCAATGTAGATGGCTGCTACGATGTTGGCAGCATGAGCATTAAAGCCCCCGATACTGCCGGCCATGGCTGAGCCCACCAGGTTCTTATTGACGTTCAGCTCTACCAGGGCAGCTGTGCTGCTCTTCAACACCTACACAACAGAACACAAGATTAACAAACCACGTGATGCTAATATATTGTAGTGGGCGAGTTACCCGGCGCGGGCCGGGTCATGGGGTAAACAAAGTGAAGGAACCAGATAAAGGATCGCTGAACACATTCAAAGGATCACTAAAATGGTGGTGACCAGGCAGTCAGCTGTTCTGTCAGACTCAGCAAAGGAGACAAGAACAAGCGGAGGAGTGTGTTCTACGTTATGCTGTACCTCCCGGACCACCCTGGCCTGGATGGTGGCCTCGCACACCGCTGACTTCCCGCGGCCTAGAATCCAGTTCATTGCAGCAGGTTTCTTGTCAGTACAATAGTTCCCACTGACGGACAGAACCTGCATCTCTGGATACTGCTGCTGGAGTCTGCGTACAGCCTGCTCAGTTCCCTGGACAAAGACAAAGACACACACACACACACAAACACACACACACACACACACACAAACACAGACACACACA
>OMKK01091477.1:0-15743 GCA_900302305.1 Polymixia japonica
AAATCCCCTCTGTATATTCCCTCCTGTAATTGCCATTTTGTTGCTCATCACATGCCAGGTGATTAATTAAATAATCTTAAATACCTATAAAACAACATGAATTCGTATTTTTAAATTTTTACTAATGTAACTAGTCTATAACGATTAAATGCAACTCTTGATTGCTTATGCTAGCTCACTAGTACAGTAACATTAGTATATTACACAGCACTTCATCACTTGAAATGAAATTGTCGTAACCAATGTCTAACTAATATGTACAATTTGAATAATGTTAAGATCTCCATCCATATAAGGTACCTTCATCAGTAACTGGGGGCTACTGCCTAAAGCCACTTACACATGATCAGCAGTAAAACTGCTCTGCGCTGGCTGTGCCATTGTTTTCCTATGGGGAGAATGGTGATGCCCAACTAGAATTTGTATTTTTTAATTTTTACTAATGTAACTGATCTGTAATGATTAAATACAACTCTTGATTGATTATAAAAGTAGACTATTGATCTGGAGTTAATGTTTTATCATTTATTGGATTATTTTTGTATGATTCTAATACAATTTTTATGGTCTACCCTTTGTAAGGTCTTAAGTTTAATAACTTGCGCTAAAGAGTATACTCTCTATTTTTACTTGAGTGGCATTTCTCTACTGCCTGTTTGCAGTGTAGTAAGGATTATTGTGTTCTATCCAATAAGCCCCCGTTGAAAACCTCCAAAATATCTCTCATGGTGATCTGAGTTGAGCCAGTCAGAGCTTCACATGTCACACTCCTGAGCTCTAGCCTTCCCTTTAATCTGTAACTTGCACACACTGACTATTTTCCTGGCCTCGTTTGACAGCTGGCTGTCTTAATCAGCTGGAGAACTAAAGATATGTGTGTGTGTGTTGGGGTTTACTTATTTACATTTCGTTTTTTAGATACATTTGAATCTAGCTTATAAATGAAGGTCTGTTATGTCTAATGTGTGTGGTGAACGGTCAATGATGTCTATCTAATGTGTGGTGGGGTATTTTCCTGCAGATCAGAGTGAGAGAGAACAAGAGCATCATGTCAGGCCTCAAGGGGCAGGACGGTGGAGAGCGAGGCTCCAGCACATCATCAGTGACCTTCTGAAACAGCCCAGTAACCCAGCACTGCACCAAGACAGACTAGACATGCTCTGGAGGTAAACCCACTTCCTCCCCAGCAGCTCTCTCTAATCTAACCCTCTCTCCGTAGCTCAGTGCCCAGGCTCCTATGGCAGACTAAGACAAGCCTTTGGGGCAGGGCAGTGGAGAGGACGGGTGAGTTTGAGGTGAGAACCAAAGCTCTGTGTAGAGCTAAAAGCAGGTGCAGTATTGTGACTGGAGAGATAGTGAGAGCTAGCTGTAGAGTACATTAAGTCCAGTTAGAGGAGAAGAGCTCCAGAGAAACTGAATAAGAACTTGTCCAGCTGGTCATGTCTGCTGGAGGGGAACCTCCTGACACCAGGGAGCATCCGCGCTTCTTTGTGGGCTGTGATGACGCTGAGGGGGAGGAGCTGCTGGACCCCGGCCGGGTACTGGGTTATGACTGCCTCTATGAGAACGTTGAAGAAGAAGAGGAGGAGGATGAAGACGAGATGTATGACTCGGTGAGTAGGAATCCTCACAGCTGCTTAATGGCTCAGTAGCTTCACACAGCAGGGTCTCCTTGGTATGTCCATAAAGTGATCTCTGTGGAATGCCTACCAGCAAGTTTTGTCAGGAACGTGTCTTAAGACGTTGTCTGGGCACAGCATTTAGGCCTGCTAAGGATGGTGTGTAGAAAGCACAGTGAGGCCACACTTAGTTCAAAGCCTTCCATCTTGAGAACTGGAAGGTAGAATATTTCAGTTGCACCCTGTCAGTACTAAACGGTAGGAGTCTGCAGGAGAACAAAAACAAGTTAAAAACAACACACAGCATACTTGATTGGATTTGAAGGGGATTTGGCTCAGTCACAGTGTGATTGCTTGGGTTTTATCTCCTATCTGTACACATTGTACATCTGTGCGCTTACAAATGACGTGCATGTGTCACTTACATTCTGGGGAACTGCGCTCTACATGCACTCTTCTGTTTCTGTGAATTACAAAGATCCATTTGTTCTCTTTTCTTTAGCTTTTGGCAGTCTGTAAAAAGATGCCTCCGATTTCTTGTTCTTGCCACTCACCCTAGCGACCTCCACATGCTGTGATGTCATGTGCATACTCTCTATAGTTGTGTTCAGTACTGAAGGAAATACACTTTTTGTGTTAAAAATTGTTTCAAATAAACAAAGCTCTATTTTTGTTCAAAACAAAAGACTTGTTTGTTTGTTTTTTCAAAGGGGTACAGTACATTTAACTAAAAGGAAAAGAAATTTGATACTGTGATGAACCGCAAACTGATATTTTTGTAGATGATAGTTGTGAAGTGAAAATTTCATACCATTACGTTTTTATTTGGGACACATGGGAACTAAATTGCGTTCAGTTAACTCATGGCTAGTGATTTGAAAAACTGGAAATTAATACATATATATCACTTCTTGGAACTACTTATTACAAATTACAACAATTAAATTTTAATTACCAAAGATTAAAATTCTCCAAGGTGTAATGCTGGACAACTTGGCAAAGATGGGCCAACTATATGCTTGGATGAAAATGCTGTTTTCCTAGATAACTGATAACTGATTTATTTATTTATTTACATTTGCTTCGTCTTTATGTATTTGTATTTGAAATTACTCATGAATTATTTTATATTAATGCCAAACAACAGGAACAACTGTATAGCACAGTCCTTACAAAGTTACAAACATGGTCTTTCTTGTTTCCTCATCTCCCCCAGCCACCAGAGAGGCAGATAGTGGTGGGCATCTGTGCCATGTCCAAGAAATCCAAGTCCAAACCCATGAAGGAGATCCTGGAGCGCCTGTGTCTGTTCAAATACATTACTGTTGTAACCTTTGAAGAAGATGTAATCCTCAGTGAGCCAGTCAACAACTGGCCCCTCTGTGACTGTCTCATCTCCTTCCACTCCAAAGGTAGGCTGTGACCATTTGGGTTTCTGGCTGTTATTCTACAAACGTAAAATAAATACATGGTAACACTAGGGCTACAGGGACTTAATATCTGCACATGCAATCTGTAATAAGCAACCCCTGATGAAAACACATCTTCACACAGACACATAAACATACCGTTGCAGTTATCTTCACTGAGCCTGGTTTGTTGAGGTTGACACTGACAACAACGCAGGGCTCTACTGTTACCTCCTTTTTAGAATACTCAAAGGCATGGTGGTCATTTATATACACTGCACAGACATGGAATGTGTTATGTATAAGATGATTATTTTACATTTGCAATTACATTTACATTTATTCAGCTCTTCAGATAACACTAGAAGAGCCGGGCCAGTTGGACCTACTTTTTCCACTGTGTTGCGGTCAAATAACCACCTGATCAGGGACAGGGACAGTGGTTACTTGTTAGTTGTCAGTAAGACTAGTTATGTCAAAAATAAAACAAAGAAGCTTACTCATGAAAGTGTTGACTGGGCCAATCGCAATCCATCAACGTGACAGATGGGGTTAGAAAAGTCTATTTTTATCCGTCATTATTTACATTTACCGATGTTATATTGTTGTACTTGGGGATGTATGTATGATATATGTATTATATAGCTCTTGTATCGGCCTATTCATAATGAAAATTATTAGATTGAATTATGACATGAATTAGCCTACTCACTGTTCGCTTTAGCCACAGTGCAATACAAGCTGAAATTTTGACTTTGAGAATATAAAACAAGACTAGGTCAAAACCTAGTATATGGCTGGACTATGGACAAAAGCCTTGTCGCTAGAGGGCTTTTAATTTGAAACGACTACATTGGCCAATGGGGACACTCAAACACTTGGCTGACCGATGACACTTTCAAGTGCATGTCGGATTGATCGGATGATAGTTTTCTCCGAGAGTGGAAGTTGATCACACGACTTGTGTGCATTCACATGGTTTTTGGCTGGAACTCGGAAAGAAGCCCAATGTTGGGCCGGCCGACCTTTCAAAGTTTTCACTTTGTTAATTATAGCGCCACCATCGGGCCAATTGAGATCATATTTATTGTGTAGCATTTCCACATCATTTCAGTTAAGGTCAGAGGGTGTTGTTTAATTCTTTGTGATTGTGGGCTTGTGAAGCCCTTTGAGACTGTAATGTGATTAAGGGCTATATAAATAAACTTGACTTGACTTGTTACATCCAAACGCCTTTAAATAACGGCAGTGGAAATCGGAAACATGATGATAATAATAATAATCATAACAATAATAATACTGGGGAAAACAATAAGGTGCCAAGCCTGGCACTGCATGGCCACCGCCTAATAATAGCAAACCAGCGCAAAAACAATAAGGTTTCAGCCCTACGGGCTTGAACCCCTAATAAATTCTCACAGCCACTAGGTTTTGAAACTATTTGGAAATAACTTTTCGTACAAAAATACACAGAAGTGTAAGTCTAAGATACTTTTTTTTCTCACCCATTCAGGTTTTCCATTGGACAAAGCAGTGGCCTATGAGAAACTCAGGAACCCCTTTGTTATTAATGACCTGGACCTTCAGTACTGTATCCAAGACAGGTAAGCTGTTGCCTAAGAGACAGTTACTAAGGACATGACCATGATGACTATTTGGTGAACATCTGTGTTGGGACAGTACGACTTACAACGTGACCCATCAGTGAATAGTGTCTTTATGACAATATGTTACCTTTGGTTTACTGTAAGGCTGCAACTAACGATTCTTTCTTTATCGATTAATCTAGCAATTATTTTTTCAATTAATCGGTTAATCTAACAATTATTATTTTGATTAATCTATTGATTCTTTTCTGTTTAGTCAATTAATCCTTTGGTTAACTTATCAATAAATAATAACCATAACGTTTACCATACATCTTTCAACCTTTTATTTATAAACATTATAAATATTTTATAAACTGCTTGCAACTTGCAAATGGGCTGGAAAAAGTTGTTTGATGGATCTGTCTGTATAATATTAAAGTTGCTATCTGTAATATGTTTAATTCCAATTGTTTGATTTTTATTGGTTGTTCTTCTACGATGTACAGGTTTATGTGTACATGTTTCTCGTCTTTTAGGAGGGAGGTGTACAGCATACTGAAGGCAGAGGGGATCCAGCTACCTCGCTATGCTGTTCTCAACAGGGACCCTGCAAGACCAGAAGGTTAGTAGAGCAAATAACAAGTCATAGGGATTTTTATGGAACAATTTGTGCCAAATATTTTTGCATAATCTTGGTCTTGCTGGAAAGCTAACCCGTTTACGTTTCTACTGAAAGTGTCAGAAACACTATGTATTACTGAAACAGAGCAGGAGAAGTTCAAACAGTAGAAATTGAAGATTTATGTCCACCTAAAACTAAATTCTTTCATTTTTCATTCCAAATAACTAACTGTGGCTTTGTCTGGACAGCAAATGGACCCAATGTGGCTACAGGCAAAATGCTCAACAATTGCAGCCTCAAATTCTAAGCAGATAGGACAAAGTATGAGGACTTTATCATGGCTCAACATTAACCTTTTGAGGCACTTGTCCTTTGGACAAGTAAATTTACCTTTCACTTGTCTGGGCACAAAAGTCACTTTTGTGACAATTATTTACTTTTCTCATTTTGTTTGTGAATGCAGAATTCAGACAGAATTCAAACAGTTGAAAGCATCCAACAATGTCAGCATATACATGATTCAATTTATGATTATGAATTTATGACAATTTTATTAAAGTGGCTGTAATGTTTTCACCTCAACAAATCATTTTGACATTTACCCCAAATCTGCTGGATCCAGCCTCTCAAATATGAAGAATTCCTGCTTTAGTTGACTGTAAACCTTCTTTGGCTTTTAAACTATTGTTTGGACAAAACAAGACATTTGAAAACATCTTATCGGGCTCATGGACCTTACAGTGGGCAGTTTTCACAATTTTCAGATTTTTTTTATATAGACCAAACACTTAACTGATTAATTAGCTAAGTATTTGATTTGTTACAAATTAATCTGTAGCAATCCAATATTGAGCCCCTGTGGCTCTTAATACAAAAAAGGAGAACATTGCAATAAAAAAATAATTTCCCCCACCAATAATAAATGACGCACTGAAACAGTGTTCACAACATGACACTATTAACGTCACAAAAATAATTAAAACTAACTAATAATTAAAAGTCTGATTTAAAACAGCAGATGGCATGTTGAGCCATTTTCAACACGAGATGCAGTTTTTTATAAATTTGGTGTAAATGTCAATATTAACACTAGCATTGATCTGTTTTATCATAGTACAGTCATATAATTTAGTTTACAGCTCAAAAAACACATTTAAGTGTACAGTACCTCTTTAATGAAATCAAATGTTATAAAAATTGCGTGGACATGATGCGTTTTTTTCAGCATGCTAAACAGTAACCTTACACATCTTACTTTAGTTTATTTAACTTAGTTCACAGAAGAGCTGTTAAAGTTAAATATCAGCCGAAATGAAAAATCTTTCTTTAGGAGTCATACAAAGTCATGCGTTATGATTTACGTTATCTGTTAAGAGATGATCAGAATGGGAAATGTATTTTGCTTGGAACGTTATTTGTAATAACTCGTTGATTGTCCGGTTGTAACAAATCTAAGTATGCTTCAGGACTGAAGCTGTGGAAACCTTGCAGCATCAGGGTTAAACCAGTTAAGTAGGCTTGAACCCCTCCATCACCGCTTGTGGCTATATTTATTATTTAAGGCCGGGACACCCACACAGTGAGTCCGATTGACTTGAAATTTGACACACATATCCAGCTGAAGGTGCTCTACAAAAAGTCTCTTGGACCATAAAAGTTGGCCATGATGGATTTTTTACTAATTTACATAAACTGAAAAACAGTAATGTGACATCTATTTTTTGGATTTTGATTGGATTTTTTTCTCCAAATTTGTTATAAAGCCGTAGGGGACTGAGATAGACAATTCTATTATAAATTAGCAAGATTGGTCCAAAAACATGGCTGCCATCGATCAAAAAACTTTGCAAAGGGCGGGGCTTAGCAGGAAATTGGCCATAAGTCATTGACCATTTGTCCAATCATCATAAGTCTTTGTAGATGTCTTCAGTCCGTGTTTGGGAATAGGTATCTGCTAAAGCGTTTTGAGCCTGACCCATAGGGGGCGCCACAAATAAACGTGTACCCCAAAACCTGGTGGACAGAGTTTCACCAATTTTGGTGCACATGCTCTGGGGGCAAGTATTAACCAAAATCTGAAGTGTCATATTGATTGGTGCATGTGGGCATGGTCTATTCATCATTATCCACCTTTTTATGCCTTTGCTCAATTTGCCATGAGCTAGAATGCGCTACAGACATGAAACTTGGCACCATAACTGGAAATGATGTGCAAATGCTACACAAACAATATGATCCCAATGGCCCAATGGTGGCGCTATAATTAACAGCCAAAAAAATGAAAACTTTGAAAGGCCGGCCCCCCTACACTGTGAGTCAGATTGATTTGAAATTTGACACACATCTACAACTTAATGTGCTCTACAAAAAAGGCTCTTGGACAATAAAGGCCACCATGATGGATTTTTTGCTGATTTGCATAAACTGAAAAACAGTAATGTGACATCTACTTTTCGGATTTCAACTGTATCAACACCAAATTTAGTATACCGCCTTGTGGGACTGAGCTACACAAATGGGCATATAAATGGGCAAGATTGATCTAAAACCGTGGCTGCCATCGATCAAAAACCTTTGCCAAGGGCGGTGCTTAGCAAGAAATTGGCCATAAATCAAGTTGCCTTGGAGCAATCCTGATTAAACTCATTGGAGACATCCTGCACTATGTCTTTTAACGTACATGCCAAGTTTCGTTCACATCCGACGAAGGGGGTACAAATAGCTGCACTTTCAGTGTGTAATTATTAATGCATGTGCGCACGTGGCCTGTGACTTGTTGGTTCATAACTCAAGTTGAACAGTTAAACAGAATCAAACTAGCTGAAGGGACGTTGCACAGCTTTTTGAAGCCTGAAACCCACTTGTTGCTGCTCGCAGCTTTAGTTTTGACCAATTTAGCTTCTTCCTTCCGTTGAGTGCAAAAAGGACCAAACCCGCGAATTGCCGCTTGTGGCTATAATTATTAATATTATTATTATTATTATTTGTCTTCTCCCTCCGCGTTTTGTCAGATTCCTGTGAGATGGTTCATGCTAGACGCATGAAAATTTGCAGAATGATAGATATTGACGCGCATTAACTTCCCAAACAAAAATGATCCTGATCGACCTGAAGGTCGAAGACCTGAACTCCTATACCATATGTCTGATTGACACAAAACCTCGTATACATATCCAGCCATACAAAAGAAGCAAGACTGTTCATAAAACAGTGCCTGCATGTATTTGCCATTACAATTTTGTGTGAATTTTCCGTACTGTGATTCTTGCTTTGTCAGAGTGTAACCTGGTGGAAGGTGAGGACCATGTGGAGGTCAATGGGGAAGTATTCCAGAAGCCCTTTGTAGAGAAACCTGTGAGTGCTGAGGACCACAATGTCTACATCTATTACCCTACCTCAGCTGGAGGGGGCAGTCAGAGACTCTTCAGGAAGGTACACATACATGCGCCAAGACACTGAAAACAAGTCATTTTCTTTTCTTGACCAACGTGATCACAGTATGTTAAACCTTAGATCTAGGTACACCTACTATAGGTAAATCAATTTCTGTAGATATAATTCTTAACCCTAATCAATATCCAAACCTACCCACAGGGTCATATCTATTGTATACAAGAACTTGTGCTCAGCTGTTATACGTCTACTGCCTTGCTTCATGTGATTACTTTTCATTGTCATCATGCCTTTAGATCGGCAGCAGAAGCAGCGTTTACTCCCCCGAGAGCAATGTGAGGAAAACAGGATCCTATATTTATGAGGAGTTCATGCCAACAGATGGCACCGATGTCAAGGTAGCAGCACAATTTTGGACAAACCGACTGCAGAGGAATTTAATTGGTGTTTTACTTGTTTGACCTTATTTAGCCTTGTTTATGTGTGTTTTTATGTCCAGGTTTACACAGTGGGGCCTGACTACGCCCACGCGGAGGCCAGGAAATCTCCGGCCCTTGATGGCAAGGTGGAGCGGGACAGCGAGGGCAAGGAGGTGCGCTACCCTGTCATCCTCAACGCCAGAGAGAAGCTCATTGCCTGGAAAGTTTGTTTAGCGTTCAAGGTATTTATGTCTCATAGACGTCTTATATTATAGATAGGAGAGTGTCAGGTTGCTCCTCACACGGCCAGCCAAGACCGTGTGGACTGGGTTTATCATTTTAAATTTGTGGTAAATAAAGCTGCTGAACTGGCATGGTGTGCTGAAGTTGAACATTAGTTTTACCATCGTAATGAAATGGTACTAATTAGTCAAAATACTTTGTGTTGTCTACCTATTAGTTCATCCAGGACTAGGTGATATTGTTTTAAAATAGAATTCAGAATGTAAAAAATATTCTAAAATAGATATTCTTGAATTCTGAATATCTTCCATTTCAGTGTTCCTCACCACAAGGCACACGTTTTAAACCTATTACCAAATATCAGCCTTTTAACAATTTGTCTCCAAGTAAGCCCTTTCATATCTTCACTTTACAGCAAACAGTCTGTGGCTTTGACTTGCTCCGCGCCAACGGTCAGTCGTATGTCTGCGATGTCAACGGCTTCAGCTTCGTCAAGAACTCCATGAAGTACTATGATGACTGTGCAAAAATCCTTGGGTTAGAATTGATTGAAATATATTTCCATATTGCATATATTGTATATTTTAAGCAGGGTTTTCATTTTTAGCCAACAACCGATTTCTGAGATGGTAGATGCTATTGGAAGATTTTATGAAATCTGGCAAAGTAGTCACACATCAAATGAGTATTGAACTAGTATTTGTAGATCCATAACAGCCTACACAAAGGTTATTTCCAAGTCTTTTGAGGGAAAATGTGTGTACTGTCTTTATTCTGTGCAAGTGAAGGAGAGAAACACCAGAACTATTCAGGAGAAAATGCATCAGATTATAACTTATAACTGCCTAGATTTTGATTTACAATTAGAGGTTTTTAACATATGACAACCTGAAGTTAGGTCGGTTAATTTAATCAAAATCACTTCTTTAATTTATATGCCTGCTTAGTCGTTAGCTTTTTAAACTTTTGTTGATTACAGGAACATCATCATGAGAGAACTGGCTCCACAGTTTCAGATCCCCTGGTCGATACCCCTGGAGGCCGAAGACATCCCTATTGTCCCTACTACCTCTGGAACCATGTGCGTATGAGTACCAGCAAGGCTTGCTTTAAATACTATATTGCATTCAGTGGAAATAGTCCCACCGGTCTGCCTTGTATTAGATTTTGTAATGTCACTGGAACTCACTGGAATTCTTTCTACTCAGGATGGAACTGCGCTGTGTTATTGCTGTGATCCGTCATGGGGACAGAACTCCCAAGCAGAAAATGAAGATGGAGGTTCGCCATCAGAGGTAATCTGGCCTTAGTACGTCACGCGGGCGTATTGCACTACAAACAGAGCCATATTAATGGAGATTGCAAAGTGATTTTTGTAATCGTGTTGTATTTTTACTTCAGATTTTTTGATCTCTTTGAGAAATGCGATGGATACAAAAGTGGAAAGCTAAAGCTGAAAAAACCAAAGCAATTACAGGTTAGTAAATTTTTTTTAGGTGATAAAATGTGTCGGATGATAACTTTATTACTTATTATGCCTTTTGGGATGCCTACTTATGTCTACAGGAAGTGCTGGATATAGCAAGACAACTTCTGGTTGAACTTGGGCAAAATAATGATTCAGAAATTGAAGAATCCAAAGCAAAACTAGAGCAACTGAAAACTGTCCTTGAAATGTAAGTAATATATGTTTATGATGATGTTTAGATGCTTTAAACTGAACATTTGATTTAGTTGAACTTTATATTTTGTGAAAACATGTCACTTGTTACTTTAGGTATGGACATTTTTCTGGCATCAATCGCAAAGTTCAGTTGACTTACCTTCCACATGGATGCCCCAAAGCTTCAAGTGAGGAAGAAGGTAGTTTCATCTTAGACTTTTTCATTTACACATTCTTTTGAGTTTTCTTCTTCCTACATTTATGGCAAAAATTGGGATTAACTCCGTGGTCCTTTTTCCAGATATACGACGGGATGACCCGTCTCTGCTGCTGGTGCTGAAGTGGGGAGGAGAGCTGACACCAGCAGGCCGGGTACAGGCTGAGGAGCTGGGCAGGGCTTTCCGCTGCATGTACCCTGGAGGACAAGGTAGGATCTGTTACTCAATCTTCAGAAATTTCTTCAGTGGCAATCTCGAAGATCTCCATTTCGTTGTCTTTGGCGGCACCTATGACGAAAAGTTGTAATTGCGGTTGTGTAATTGGACCTTCACTTCAAAGGGAAAACGCGTCACTAATGCTAATTTGAATTCATGGCAGGAAAGTCGTCACAAACACCCGGTTCTTAATGCTCATAATACTGCAAATACAAGGGCTTTCATCAGTGGACCATAGACTCAGTCATCATTGTGTTACCTCATTCGGTGATAGATAGTGACTTAACATTTCTTTAAATGAATATCTTCAGAGATCTTCAGAGAATTCTGCATTGATATTGCTTTGCTGTTTTAACAGGTGACTATGCAGGGTTCCCAGGGTGTGGCCTTCTGCGCTTACACAGTACCTACCGCCATGACCTGAAGATCTACGCCTCAGATGAGGGCAGGGTTCAGATGACTGCTGCTGCTTTTGCTAAGGTTAGTTAGCACTTAGTTACTCACATCAAAATGCTTGTGTAATGTTTGTGCAGGTGAACAGTCTGTGGTACAGCTAAATAAATGATACCTCTTTATGGCAAAAAAACAAAATCACCAACACAATTAAACTTATAGAAACCCAAAGGCAAGTTTGTTTATACAGATGATTTCTTCTCTAATAGGGTCTATTGGCACTCGAGGGGGAACTGACACCTATCCTGGTGCAGATGGTAAAGAGTGCCAACATGAATGGCCTGCTGGACAGCGACAGTGACTCTCTCAGCAGCTGCCAGCAGAAAGTCAAGGCCAGACTCCATGATATCCTACAGAAGGACAGGGACTTCGCCACCGAGGACTACGAAAAGGTCTAGAGCCAGGGCTAGAATTTAACAAACAATGAGAGTTTTAGTTGTGTAGTTTCTTGAAAGGTGCTCTCTGGTTTCCTAAATAACTGCCATTGACTATTCAACCTCTTTTAGCGTTAAAAACATTGCTGACATAAATTAAATATTAGTTACTTAAAGGGACAGTCACCGGTTTGTGTCCCGAAATGCTGCCATTCAGAACCAAAATATTGTTGTTTTGGTTTGGAAGTCCCACACCTGTAATATATTCAAAAAAAGTCCTACAACAAAATCCATTTCATAAATAAGTTATAGGTAACTACTTACTTTTCTAGAAGGAATAACACCAACTTTTCATCACTTCTAAAACACTTCTTCTCTTTCAAAGCTCGCCATCCGATACATATCCCCTACTAGGTACTAGCCATGTAATATTATCTATTGCACAAATCACATGTGTTAACAATAAGCAGAGCT
Source organism: Polymixia japonica (assembly GCA_900302305.1). Lineage (NCBI taxonomy): Eukaryota > Metazoa > Chordata > Actinopteri > Polymixiiformes > Polymixiidae > Polymixia > Polymixia japonica. The sequence continues at coordinate 12,693 of OMKK01091477.1, forward strand.
TCCTATATTCTGTTCATATAGACATAGATTAGATAATATTATTTTTTGATCATTTCTAGACTGTTACCCCCTTTGCTTACCCGATATTTAGTCATTTTTCTATTTCCAGCTTGCTCCAACCAATGGTACATCTCTAGTTAAGTCCATGCAGATGATCAAGAACCCTGTGAAGACCTGTGACAAGGTGTATTGCCTCATCCAGAACCTTACCCTGCAGATCCGACAACGGATGGAGGACCCCAAATCATCTGGTACATCAGCTCAATATAACTTCAAGATCTCTGGCATATGTTATATTATAAATCAACATTGACTTTATTTGGTTAAGAAATTGACAAATATATAAATTGTTTGCTTCCATATTCCAATTTCTCAACTGTGTTATCAGATATCCAGTTGTACCATAGCGAGACTCTAGAGCTGATGCTGCGGCGCTGGTCCAAGCTCGAGAAGGACTTCAAGATGAAGAACGGCCGCTACAACATCAGCAAAATCCCCGACATCTATGACTGCATCAAGTATGACGTGCAGCATAACAGCTCACTCAAGCTGGACAATACCATGGAGATCTATCGCCTTTCCAAGGCCTTGGCTGACATCGTCATCCCACAGGTCAGTTGCCATTGACTGAAAGATACAGGAACCATTTGCATTTAAAAACTTAAAGGAACCGGCTCATAGAGCCGACTCATTGGCAACATCACTACTGCGAAGCTGAGACATGCGTGTAAACAGAGCTGGTGGAGACAGCTGCATTGATTATCATCAGAGTGTTTCTGTTGCGAGTTATGTACTTGTAAAAAAACACGTCTGAAACGGATGCAGTGGCGACAAGGTGTAAAGACGGCTTGTGAAGTGCAACCATTTTGAGAGGGAGGCAGTAAGAGAGGCCAAGAGCCCATGCGCTAAGTTTACTAAGATTGGTGTTACTGTTTATTATTTTACTGCTTTATTATATTACTAAGTTTTTTGTTTTTTGTTTACTTTATATTTTGCATATAATGATACCATAATTTTGGAGTTGGGCCTAAAGCTGCTTGGATCAAAGGGATCTAGGCTTGTTTTTTTGAGGAGCAGCTCAACTACTGCATGATTAAAACTTACCACAACAAAATATGCAAAAGGTTAAGAGGGGTGAATACTTTTCTTGCCACTGTCAGGGTGCCTTCACATCCTTAGAAACTATGAAAAAGTAATGAAAAAACAATTGAAGGTATGGGAAAAAATGATCAAATAAATATATAAATTAAAAAATAGAATAACACAATAAAGAGTGTTAGCCCTGAAGAGTCAGTATTGTACTAAATGAATAACATATTCTACAGTATAATATACTGTATATTATATAATATTATTGCATAGTCAGAGGTGTAAAATGTCTAAAACAGGATGATAATGTGAGATCTGTATACACAATATGTTATCTTGTGGACTCTTGCATTTGTTAAAAGTAAAGGTTTTGGTGTGCTTTACCCAAAAATGTTGGTAAAATTATTTGTTGATTCCCATTTCCACCACTAGGAATATGGTATTTCCCAGGCTGAAAAGCTGGATATTGCCAAAGGTTACTGCACCCCTCTCATCCGTAAGATCCGCTCAGACCTCCAGAGGACGCAAGATGATGACACTGTCAACAAGCTGCATCCCCTGTAAGAAACCATATAAACACATTATGAATGGTTGACTAGTATTGTAGCAATGAAGCATTGCACATTTTTTCTTTAGCATTGCACAAGGGTCATTTGAAATTTTCTTCATCAAACTTGTTTAAGATGGTTATTATTTTGGTTTGGCTGGTTGGAAAAAAAAAAAAAAAAGTTGATATGTGCTCCATTCTCATCTCATATGTGGTCGTGGTTTACCATTGTGGACTGGGTGCTGTCTGAGCTGCTGAAAGTCACCCAGTGGTGCATTAGGGCATTGGTGTGCCACAGTATTTGTACATTTATTATACCCATAATTTATATACTTGCATAAAATGTAGTATTGGTGCTTTATAAATTAAACTCCAGCCCATGTCTTTGTGGTTGTATTCAGGTATTCCCGTGGCGTGATGTCACCAGAGCGGCATGTGAGGACCAGATTGTATTTCACCAGTGAGAGCCATGTTCATTCCCTGCTCTCCATCCTCCGCTACGGATCCCTCTGTGATGTGAGCCTCAGTGGAGTCAGTTGTCTTGGCTTTGTTAAAGTGCTGAATTGGAACAAGACGGTTCATTCATTCAAAGGAATGCCTAACGCTAACTGTTCATTTTTCAGGAGACCAAAGATGACCAGTGGAAAAGGGCCATGGACTACCTCAAGGTTGTCAGTGAGCTGAACTACATGACACAGATTGTAATCATGCTTTACGAAGATCCCAACAAGGTACTGCATATAGCTTTGCCATCACCAAGGTACAGTCAAGGGTTCAAGTCTGTATGGCTGAAACAAAAAATGAAATTGCTAAAATCTCAAATATTCTTTATACATTACAGAGACAATCCCATCTAAGGCTCAGTTTCATCAGAATTACCCATGTGGCCAGGATAAAACTTTTCCATGGCTCAAGACAAATCCATTGCACATACTGGTTTTCATTTCAGCCATGTCAAATTTAATGCAAAACCTATTTAATTATCTTACAAAATTGATCCAATCGCCACAACATTTTGTACACACCATGTTTGGTCTATATATTCCACAGTATACTCCATGTTTTCTGTCATGCATGATTGAACTTGAGCAAACATGAGGCATAATTTCTAAATGATTAATGGTAGAGCAATCAGTCTTCACATAAATGTCTCGGTTGGGCACTAAAGTGTGTCAGACTACATTTGGTTGTGCTCCATCGTGCCATCGTCAGGCCTTCCTTGCAAAAACACTTGTTTTTTGTCTCAAATCAAATTTTACATAGCATGTGTCAACTGCATACATCATTGCTTTTCAGCAGAATTTTCAGAAGAATAACATTTTTGCAAAAATCTTTAAGACATCATATTTTGCCTTTTTAATATTATATTTTTAATATTGTATATAATATTTTTAATATTCCCAAACATTTGGCTG
>OMKK01091477.1:15763-37870 GCA_900302305.1 Polymixia japonica
CTGTGACACTGAAACCAAATTGATGGTGAAGAAACACAAAGAAATAACAGTTACCTTGTTGTACCTTGTTGTAAGTTCTATGAATACATGCTCCGCCCTCTAACGGGCTTCGCTATTGGATTACCCTATGAGACTCCGCCTCGGCACCTGACAAGATCTTTGCATTCACCGCCCAATCAGGGGGTAGCACCCGCACAGCACCCTCCCCGTACAGTATGTAACCCCAGTGCAAGCATTGCTCATGTGTGGATGTGGCCTTTGCATGTTTATCTCTGGACTATTATATAATGACATATACTCAAGATGGGTTTGAACAAGCACTATGAAACTTGGTGTACAAATACTACCCTAATTGGCCAGATGGGGGTGTTATGATTAACATGGTTTTAAACCCCTGCAACCCTGCTTTTTTATTCATGCTTTTGAATTGAATGGCTGATACCAGATGTTTGACTACAGGACCCGTCATCTGAGGAGAGGTTTCATGTTGAGCTTCACTTCAGCCCAGGGGCAAAAGGTTGTGAAGAGGACAAGAATCTGCCTTCTGGGTTTGGCTACAGGCCAGCATCTCGAGAGGTATTTTAGCATATGCTATCATTAGTTTACCCTTTAAACCCCATTAGAATTCTGCTACAGTTTACTAAGAATCCTAAATTAAATGCATGGTTCCTTATCTATTTTCCTCATTTCCTTATTTATAGTTAGAAACAATGTAAATGGGCTATAAATCAATGCTTGTAACTTCATTTTCAAATTTTGATGGTTTAAAATGTTGAATGTTGAAAATCACAGGTGCTCTTGGGCGCTATAGTAAAATATAGGACGAGCGTTTCATTAAATGTGTTTTCTTTTTCAACTAACATGTGTTTTGTGCTCAAGAGAAAGCATAGCCTTCTAAATGAGAGACTAGTTTTCCATGAACTAGTTTGCCAGTAAGTTGTCCTTTTGTTTATCTTCAGAATGAAGGGCCCAAGAAGAAGTCCCAGAATGACAGTGATGAGGAGTCTGGCATCATCAAGCGGGACGAGCCAGACCGGGCTCTCATGACATTCAGACCCCTGGTGTCAGATCCCATCTACATTCACAGGAAGTCCCCTCTGCCTCGCTCCAAAAAGATTGGCTCTGTGGAAGTAAGTGCCTCCCTTAAAGTTCAGTTTCAGTTTAGATCCGGACGGTGCTGCTAGAGCAGGATACAGAGACACAATAAATGGAAATGTTAATAAATATAGGTACAAACTCCCAGACTGCGGTCATAGACTGTGTTTATGTGGCGTGATAGCGCTAGAGCTTGGCGGTCAAAAGGGTTGCCAGCATCACATTTTTGAATGGCATGAATTTTGACATATTTTGAATTTAATGAAATGTAGATGTTAATTGAAGATTAGGCACTTTATCAACATGCCAAAAATGCTCACGTCTTCAGCTGCAACTTCTGTCAGCACAAACTTAAAATTTAGCTGGCATCTTTTTTTCATAATGGATTTATAATTTATATCATAATGAACAATGGACTACTTAAAATTCATAAATATCTCAACTTTGACATTAATTCCAAAGATGACTTTGTAAAGTTTATCTGCATTCCATTATGATCTCACCCCTTGATCGCATATTTTTATATAGTCTTGCATTTAAATGCCTGCTTTAACTGAGTAGCCTATCTAATTATCTTGCCATTTATTATCTGAATCATTGTTTTTAGTTGGGGAACAGAAGCCTCCACTCATTTCAGTTTTTGTTTCATAAGTGTTCATAGTTAGTTCAGTGCTTACAGTGTATGGAGCCTTTTTAGCAGTGCTGCTTTTGTGTGTCATTGTTTTCAACAGATGTAGATAGGGGTAAGTACTATGCTTTGAGCAATATGTTCATTTTCAAGGCTTTCTCAGTTTCATAGTTCCTTTATTCCAAAGTTATCTACATTTTCTGGGACACTACTGTGTTTAACTATTGTCCTGGAACAGCTACAGTTTTTAAAAGTTGATGTTTGCCAACATTTGCCTAATTGCTAGTATTCTATCCAGATGCAATTGCATTGTATATCCTTTTAAAATTATATATAATCACAAATACAATTTTAAAGAGATGTTTTTATGATGTGTTGGCATTATTAACAAAGATGTTTGTTGCACTAAAGGAGAACATAAGTATTGGTCCTCATTACTAAGAATTTCAGGGTTGTTTTTGTCCTTCAATATTATGTTATTGGTACATTGATATTGATATATTTTGCCAAATCCACATTTATTTTGCCCACTAATTACCATTTTCATCTTAAATACACTTAACAAGAAGTCACATCCTCATATTGCATGTACAGCAGACTGCAAAACATCTTTAACTATTTTCCCTCCCCAGACATTAGTTAAAATGGTAGCATTATAACCAAACAACAAAATGGGTTTTAAATCACCAAATGTCTTGGTCAGCATTAATGGTATTTAATTAATTAAGATGTGCAGACTTGAAGATTACACTTGTTGTGCTGACCAGGGCTAAATACTACATTTTAAAATGTTGATACTTGCATACTGATTAATGTAATGTGCAATTAAATAAGGCCTAAAGCAAAGGACTGACCAAAATATCAACACAACTATTAAGTAGACATTTTAACAAAGAGATTAGTCATTTTTTCTGTACTTTTTACATTTTCTTTTTAGTCCCCTTTGCAGCCAGACTTAATCCAGACTTCTTCTGGCAAAGCATACCCAACTCCCCGCTTTACAAAAATGGTGTACTTGTGAATGCTAATGAGATTGATTGGATACATCCAGACATACAGACATACCTAGCAACAAAGGCTGAACTGTTTTTTTTCTGTACTGTTGCATGACTGTGCTGTTTTTGCCCCTCTCTCACTTCCAGGAAGAGAGCCCCCTGAGTGTGTCTAGCCCTGACTCTATTGGTACCTGGCTTCATTATACCTGTGGTGTTGGTACTGGGCGTCGAAGACGCAGATCAGGGGACCAAATAACTTCCTCCCCTGTCTCCCCCAAATCACTGGCTTTCACATCCAGTATTTTTGGCTCATGGCAACAGGTTTTTACACCCTTTTAATTCATTACAATTATACACAAAGAAACAGCTCACTGCTCTTTTGTACATGTGCACCTGAGAGCATTGAGGAAGTCTCAAGGACATCTAATCAGCAGATCAATGTAAAGATGCCGCCATGTTTTTACATATTCTTGTTTTTTTTCATTCCACTTTACTTTCACAGTTAAATACTGTTCTTTTTGCCCAAGGTGCAGTTTATGCTCAAACAATGGTGGGTATAATAGCATAACTGTGGCCCAGATTCACTTTGATGATACTAATTTTACTTCAGCCAGTCATGAAGGCACCCTAGTATAGGGCTCTCTCCCTGGTTCATTTATGTTGCCTTTGGTGTACATTAAAGGGATATGCCAACATTTTGACAAATAATAAGCATTTTGGTAGTCTTACCTCGAGTCAGACTAGCAGATTGATACCATTTTCATCTCTACGTCATGTAAAAAGTTGAGTCCAGAGCAAATGCTAATGCATTAGCATCACTACTGAAGTCGGGCAGGTGCAGCTAGCCTAGCTCCCCAAAGTGAGGAAATACACCTTCCAGCAACTGCAAAAGCTGACTTATTACATTTTGCACCTCTGGAATTCACTACAAGATCTCAGCGTTTTACAAGCACTTACTCTTGGAACTATTTTGTCCTAACAAACATTAGTTCTGATGGGTGCAGTGATTATTAGCTGGAAGGTGTATTTCCTCACTTTGGGGAGCTAGGCTAACTGCCTCTGCCCAACGCCAGTCATGACGCTAACATGTTAGCATTTGCTCCGGACCCAACTTTTTACTGGATATAGAGATGAAAATGATATCAATCTGCTAATCTGACTAGAGGTAAGACTACCAAAAGGGGTATTTGCCAAAATGTAAAAGAGTATCCCTTTAAATGTGTAGAATACTAGTCATTGATTGTCACTTTCATTCATTTTTATGATTTGACTTTTTCAATTACTACTTCATTATTTTAGTAGCTTCCTTTTATAGAAATCAGCCACATGCCTTCTCAAATTTCGTTGTAAATAAACCTACCACAAACGGTCGTGAATTGAATTCCATTTCTAGTCAATAATTTGTAAAAAATAGTTTTGTCTGGATGTCCTTGCACCTTATGCCTCTGCACATAGCCACAGTAGAATCAATCATTCTGCATAGTTTGTTCTGTTCAGTCTTTCTTTATATTAATCTGCTGAAACACAAACATTAGCTGTCCTTTGTGACTTACTCATTTGATCAGTACATCTGGACCACAACAAGGGCTGGACAGTATGTCTGTTGTGTGGATCTGTGTGAAAGGTCAGTTTGTGTGGGATGTATGTCCTGTAATCAGCTAGAGCTTCTGTTTCCCAGCATCCTGGCCTATTCTACTTGAATGCTAAACACGTGTTTGTGATGAAATGTAGGCACTGCTATTTCCACTGCATTTCAAACCCCATTTGATAAATTGAAAAACATTTATTTGAATGTGGAATTGACAGTATCTTTCTAATACATTTGATCCATTTATATCCTGATCAAAGAGGTTATCATGAGTGAAAAGAACAGTATTCATTTAAATTTTGTATTTACGCATAAATCTGCAACTTGAAGGCCCAACTCAAATCAGTGATGGTGCCATCTTTGGGTCTAGTTGGCTTTCTTCGAGATGACACATGGCTGAGTTAGAGGTCCTTGCAGGGTTGTATACCAGAGCCTGTTGGTTACAGGAAGTTGGAACAGAGTGCAACCAAACATATGTTGCAGGAACCCTACCTGTTTTGTTTTTTTCCCCCTTGGTTGAGTGATATGACTTTCACCCAGTTTTGTCAAAGAGATGTCAGGCTCTTTTTAAAGGGCATTTTCTCGAATGGCCTCGGAGGAAACGCAGCACAATCGGTCAACTTAAAATATCGGCTGCAGATATTAATAACTGTTGTCTCTGGAAAACTAGGGGACATCGTTCTATGCTTACCACCAGATTGGATTTTTATACATTATACCTTATATCATTAATATCTATACAGGTTTTTATTTTAGCTTTTCTTGCTTTATTCCACCATGATTCTTATTGCACTTGCCATTGTATGTTTAATCTGAACTGTAATTTGATCAGGGAAGTTAAATTGCATGTGATTTGGGAATGTGCTTTAAATATAAGTCTTGGCAGTGCCCCTGCAGTCCTAACAGGTGCGATCTTCTTGGGGTTTCACTAGGATACGTGGCAGGATGCTGTGATCCCAAGAAGACCATGGCCGGTCTTATAACAAGTTAATGTTTACAAGTTTGGTTTTTTGCCTCAAGGTCCAACTAATGTGTGTTTGGGGATGCAGCAGGGCATGCTGGGATGGCTTGAGGAGGGATTCTCCCTATGAAGATGCAAAATCAGTGTGTCACACAGGCAACAAAGTGATTGAAAAGCCGTCATTTACTCATCATTTAAGTTAATCAACTGAATGGTTGTGTAATACAGACAGAGTAACGCAGATTTTACTTTAGATGCTTGTGACAGAGTCATAGGTTCAGGCAGACGTATCAGATATGAGTCTTGTATGAATGCATAGATGCGTGAATGCAGTGCTGCCCTCACGTGATATTTGTGTGTTTATTTTATGTCTGGCACAGGCAATAGATTTATGGACAACTGCTTGAAGTGTAACAACCAGTTTGTGTGTGGGACTTGTCAGTAAGGTGAGAAAGCAGCTGCAGGCGTGCAGACAAGCTAGTCTGCAAAAGGCTAACCGCTGACTTGACAATGCAGCGAGGTGCCCAATACTGTACAGTTTAAACAGTGTTTAGAATGCTGAAGTTGCACCACAGTTTATTTTATGTGAGTCATGTTTATATACCAAGCATACAAGTACGCTCCATATGTGAATAATAGGACGTCTACTTTTAACAATGTCTCTCAAGTCAACTGCACTATAACTGGGGTTTCCTATGTAGAACCCAGTGGGTTATGCAGCTCTCACTGAGGCCAGACATGAGAATCAGGGCCAGGGGGTTGCCTTGGCCCTTCAGGTAAGTTCTGTGACGTGTGAGAGTGGGCTAATTCTTTTGCTCCCAGTGTTGTGCTTCAGTCATTCAACATCACGTGTCACAACTTTTGAATCCCTTATTTAATCCAGGATCTTACTGTGAAGTCTGCTCCGCCTTATAATCCCCCTCAAAAAATACCTCAGTGGATCCTATCATTTCACATTTCTCTGCAACCTGTCTGTGCACGCAAAGGTGATATTAACATCTCTGAGGGAGAAACGAGTACAATGTTTTGGGGTTTTTTTGTTTTTTACTTTGGTGTTTTTGGCACAAAGTTAAGGGTGTTTTCACACTTTGTCATTTGCAGCTGTTAGAGTGAATTGTTGGCATCAATGTGAACAACAGTTTGCTTTTGAGTTTGCTCAGCAATGTGCTTTATTGCACATTCTAAAAACCAGGTGTTCTTGGTCCATTAATGGGGTTTGCATGGGAAAAAGGCAGTTCAAATTACAATGAGTTCTAAATAGTGGCTTTTTTACACCTTGTTATTTTCCAACATAATTGTAGTGTGTATATATATATATATATTAGTGATGCATGGTGGATATTTTGTCATTTTCCACCTGCTGCCCGCAGGACCATAACACCAATAAAATAAGCAACTTTGTCAACCAGTCAACCACCCAGCCTGATTCAGCCCGATGAGCAGTATGGTAATCTTGAAAGGATACAGTAACGACATGATAAGTTTGGAAGAAATCAAATAAAGCTAATATTTTAGCTGTATGATGTCATCTTTTTACATCATAAAGCACCACAGAGAAATAAACATGGAATCATACAGAAAATTGCCTTTTCATCTTGTAATTGCTCTTTGTTGCCTCTATATACAGTATTAGTAGAGGAAAGCTGTCTCTTTTTATTCACTCATTTACAGCTCGAGTCCCCCACATGATGAATAAGGCTAAATTTGGGCACCTTTCTGCAGCATATAGACCACAGCCTTGCACACAAAACCATGGCTTCTGATGACTGAGAATAGCAAAACTTTGCTCTAAGTATCTCAGTATATCCGTTTTGCAGCTTTCTGGTAGCTAGCAAACAAAACCAAAAAGAAACAGCAATGCTATTGTAAAGATTTTGTTTTTTAATGCATTTTAATCCATTCATATGATTTATTTTCACTCAATATTGAGAAGGATAAAGCAATTTAGGGCAGCTTGTTTAATGAGTGTGGAGAAAATGCAACTCTGGTAAAATTAAAAAAGTCCACTGCTTATTTTAAGAAATTTTAGTGTAAAAAACTGGAGTAACTAAAGGGACTTGCTTGTAATAAAAGATAAAGGTGTGAACAGAAGGTGCACCTCATTAGAGATGAATTGAGCTACAGTAACAATCTTAAGTTCTATTTAAAAAGAAAGGCCACTTTCAGCAACAAGAACTGAGTCAGTTTTCTGTTTGTCCTATTTTTGGACCGCAATGTGGAATGAGTTGTCTTTAGTCAAAAGAGCAATGTGAAAACACCCTAAATGTGTTAACTGGTCAAAGTTGTGCAGTCATGATTGTTGGACCCGTTATCTGCAAGATGTTGCCTTATCTCTGTCTTCACCCTTTACTGTGCATATTCTCTTGCCTGCTGTGTCCTGTGTAATCGCCAATCTCATGGGAAATGGCCTCTGTGTGGCCACAGGGATGTTGCATGATTCATGTTTCCTTTTTTTTTTTCTGTTTGCTGTATGCATTAACATTTTCCATACGGCGCTTTATTAACATGTTTGTCCAGTTAAGGTATTCATCTGAGTAAAAGTTGTGGATATCAGCCCTTGTGGAGTTAGAGTGAAACATGCTGAAACAGTTCCTATGATCTGCCCACTGTAGGTTCTATCAGAAAGTAATGCCCATGCACAAAGGCCTACAAGACTGCAACACTCAGAACTCAAGCTCACTACTGGAATAGGTAAGCATGTTTTTTAATCATTGCAAAATTTCTGACACATCATTATAAATAATGTTTCAGAGGTATAATACTTTATGCACTTGGAGTAAATACCCTATAGTATGTTAAAGAAATAAAGCCTGATGTCAAAAAGTTTTCAATTCTAAAGTTAACCTTTTGAAAGGGAAACTGAAATGTTGCTGATATAGCATACTCTATTTCTGTGAAAATGTTTTATGCAAATCTTTGCTCTGCGTTGATTGTGCTTAAACACCTAATGTATGACTTCTTTGCACAGGCCACTCTCCTAATCTATATGACACTGAATGAACGAATACTAAATATTGAATGTTGTTAAATGTGAAGCTTGCCTGAGCAAGTAAAACTGTACATTAGCTTTAAACTAAGCATACTATAGAGTAAGATTTTTGCCACACAACTAACAAGGTGCTGACTCAATCTCATACATGCTGGTAATGTCTTGTGACCTAAAATGTCGTAGCCACAGCAAATTCTTGCCGCCATTAAAAAGGGATTTGTTGTTTGCTACCATTTTAGAAATGGCTATTTTATATAGTACAAACTTCTTGCAGCTCCTGTCCTAGTCCATTTCCTTTTTTATCAAACACCTAGCAACATTGTTTTCTTTGTTTTTCTTTTTCTTTTGTTTTAGTCCCAGGATGTATCTTTGTTGGTCTTGATTCATTTATAATACTTTTCACACATGTAGTTAAACTCAACGCATTGAACCAAGTATGTAATTAAACTCAAAAAATATAAGAGGTTTATCAGAAAGGACATAATACAAAGTCTTGATTGATATTTGACAAAATAACAGAATACACTGGTGATAAAGATATTGCTTTACAATTAATATAGAAATGACAAAAGACAGGTTCAGTTACATTATAAAGATGGTTTTGATTTCTGCTTGTTTGAAATATGAAGAGGGAAAGGAGTACTTCTCTTTCCTTTGTGTTAAGTGACATTACTGTCATTATGTGAAGGCTCTTATGAGACTGCACAGAGTCTTTTGTGGCAAGAATCTCCTAGCAACGCATGATGCATGCATTCCAATGGTGTGGATTTGGCCCACAAGGTTGCTGTATGTATCTTCTCTAACTCTCATCAGGGTCTCATTGCGCTGGTCTGTTTAGCACCATGGTGCTCGGGGGCTCCTCAAGTGCACCAAACCTACAAGATTATGCTCGCGCGCACCGCAAAAAGCTGACCTCTTCTGGCTTCTTAGATGGTATGTGCAAACACGCACACATCTTTTAGAAAGAAAAGATGAACTCTCATTATCATATTTCCTCTGTGCATTTCAGTAGGAAATATATCGCCGTACCCTGTACTCGTTTTTTCCCCCTTGTGGACCGACTCGTTCCTCATTTCGATGGGATTACTGGTTTTGTATTGTTACCAAGAATGCTGGATATAGTTTGTTGTTTGTTTTTAAACCAGTATGATCAGATTTCATTCCAAATGCCAAAGGTTGATACATTTCATTTTCCATATACTTTGTATTTTAAGCACAAATTCATCAAACTTTTTCAGATATTTTTATTTAGATTTCTGTTGTTTTTAAAATAGTTTTTTACTGCAGTGCTTCAAATACAAGTTCAAATTTTGTATAACAAACAATGTGAACTTTGTTGTACAGCTTGCAAATGTCTCGCGCTGCTCAATTAGGGAGTTTAATTAAATTGTCAAGCCAATTCTGTGGCATTACAGCTGTGTGCTTCGGCTCTCAAGACTGTTCTTTACCCATCTGTGACTTTTTGGATTTCTCCTACTGATATTTCTTGGGAATTTGGTCATGCTTTAGAAAGTAAAGCCCATTTTAGACACTGTTGTTCTTATCTAGGTCATTGGTTTTCAAACATTAAGTGTGGAGACCTGAAGATGTAACTGATTTGCAAATGTAAAATGAGGGTTGTTTTTTGCAAAACTTGCGCTTCAAAACAACTTTTGGATTTACAGAGTTGAGTTTGCAAATCATCATAACATGAGTGAGACGTTCAGTTTACATACAATTTGTTTTGGCAGAATTTAGTTTTTACCTACAGTCCATTCATTTTCCAGGCAGTTGTGTAGCTCTATATTGGAGTTGTTGTTTTTTGTTTTTGTTTAAGGCTGTTGGCTTGCTTGCCTATAATATTAAAGGGCTCTTATTGGTCTAATTCTTGGCCTAGCCATGTCATTTATTCACTCAACCTTATGTTGCAGTGACTCAGTTCTGCGTTCTTGGGGTTCAAAATGTTGGTCCACCTTATCTTTCATAGCTACTTAGACAGGTGCAACAGACACAGTGGATCTTACAGTCAGTTTGATATCTAATTAGCATGTGAACCTTAAGGAAATTACTGAATGACTAAAAGCCGTTTGTTGTTTTTTAGGAAGCTAAATGGTCTTTGTGTGATGCTACAAACTAGCTTGCAGAATCGTATGATCTTATGATCTATAATGGACTAGAGGAATGTGTGATATGACTTTACATAGCTTCTACATGTGAATATCAGTTAATTTGGCATATAACACCTTAGTTTAAACTGGTTCTTAACCTTTTATTTATTCTTGTAGGTTGATGCTAGTTTAGTGGCAGTAGCTGGGGCTGCACAATTATGGCTAATTCTCATTATTTTGATTAATATTATAATCACAATTATCGGCAGTGATGATTTTTGGTGAACAAAATATTTTTGTAGCATGTGAATTCAACTTTTTAAAACATTCATCACTTTTTTTGGTCCTTTCTTAGTGCAGTAATAACTTATGACAAAAGCAGCAATGTTTTTTAACTGTGCTCAACAGTGTTGTATTGATGCTTGTGCAGCAGTAAGGGTGCGACAGCTGACTTGGCCTTAAGGGGGTTTCACATGACTAGCATGCATTCGTCATATTGGACTTTGTGGTTATTCTTGAGGTGATTGAGGTCCCTACTATTAAATTGCCTGCTCACAGCTTCTAGCCTTCTAGATCCGCTTACTGCAGCTGGACTCTGCTCATGCTACTGTTCATGCCCTGGTCACATGGAACGGCAGTGGGGGCTGTGATTGGTCACATTAATGTCAATACGCTATGTCACATCCAAAGAGAGTGGTATGTAAATGCATCAGGCATCTTGCTTGCTAACCTAGCATAGACATAAATAAATACAAAGGTCTCCTACACTTTGCATAAAAGAAAGTATCTGACAGAAAATCTAAAACCGGGCAGTGTGTTTGTAGTCCTTTGCAGTTTTTAGTAGTTATTTATTCATTGTTGATCACAAAATCTATTGAACTACGCCATGGAAATACAATGTTTTCGCCCCCGCGCTTTCAAAAACTCATACCTTTTGTGGTCGGAAAAAAGAGCTGTTATTGTTGCTGGATAATGTCTGCTGGACAATGCTAGAGCTTTCGTGGTTCCATTGGGAGGAACACATGCTACCAGTATTGCTGGAAGTTGACTTTTGTCTGACGTGGCGTATAGCAGGGCTGTATGGGAGTGCTTGATTTATTAAAACAGTGTTCTGAATGGAACTGGCAATTTGTGTAGCGGCTGGAGTTGGTTTGGAAGCAATAAAGGCATATTCAACCAGCAGTTAAAAATACAGTGGAGGTGTATGTAGTTCACAAATATCAAAGTTCAGCATCAGCCCCATCATTCTTTGGTTTCACCCACTTTGCTCTGGCTGAGGGTATCTTAACATGAAACTCACCACTAAAACGAATACTCTTTCTGTTATTCCCACCTCTCCTTCCTGCATGCCATTTAATACATGTTTGCGTTTGTCTCCTCTAAATCGTTTCTGCTAGTTATTGTACATTTCAGGTGCCTGTTTTTCTCCTTCTCAGAGGCCACGCGTGGTTCTGGTGTAAAAAGATTTTCTATCTCATTTGCGCGACACCCAACCAATGGTATGTTTGCTTTTGTTAATTAAGATGCAACCTTACCCCGTCTATTTTATTTTGGTTAAAATAGTAACCCCCCCCCCTCCCCTTTAGTTCCTGCTAAACCTCAAAGCACATGGAATGTGACCATGAACATTGGCACTGCTGAATGCTCATGCAACGCTACACACCATGTGCTTCTTCAGTTCACCTGAAAACCTCCCTTTGTTCTAGTTGTGCCGTTATTAAGTACTGTAGAATAGAATGGGTGACAGGCCAGACTAGACTAGTTTTCACCCATCTTTTAATAGTGTTGTTAATCCTAATCTGCTATAGCTAGCATTTTAGGTAATACTGAACTGCAATTTGTTTCAGAAGTTGTGGACATGGCAAGTCTCAAAGAATTCTGTCATTCAATATATTGCATCCGGAGATGCTGTTATTCAGATTACAACTGGTAGATAGACAGATTTTTTTAATCTAGAAGTGACTATTACTTTAGTATCATAAAATAATTTAAAATGGTTAAATGTTGGTTGACTGTTGGTTGGAGTACTTCTCAAAACAATGTTCATTCTAAACCAATGAAAAGGCTGGTATAACAATTAGAATCGTGTTAGAAATTCATATAAATCTAAAATGATCTGTAACAGCATATTCCTCGCAGCCTTCGATGCTTTTTGAATTTCTGATGTAGTTTTTAACATTTTGGAAGTTTGTTAATTTTGAGATCTATTTTTTGTTTGTTTTGATCTGCTTTTCTAAATGGGTCAGTCTTTTCCAGTATGTTCTGTGGTAAGTGTTTTTATCATGTTTAATTTACCCATTACTATCCTGTCTGTGATTTGATGTTCTTTAGTAGCTAAAACAGATTTTTTTGTTGTGTTGCTCAACGTCCTGTGTCGTCTTTAGCTTTGAGTCCTCAATTCCCTCAATCCCTCTTGAACATTTGTACTCTTTTGCCCCAGAGCCATTGCTAAAGCCATAGGCCTACCAAGATAACCCAAACTCTTTCCTTTAGGCTAACATTACAGATCATTTTAGTAGGATACAGGCCTAGAATATGTTCATCTTTTCTTTTTTTTTTCTCTTTTTTTTACAATCTAGCCAAGTTTAATTTCATGATGTATATATATATATGGTGGTAATTACTTGGTCATTCAAAGAAAACAGCTATCAATAATCCTAATGAATACACAATAAATAGCTAACCCTTATTCCAAACATCTTTCACTACAATAAAAAGAACACTCATTCATGGGTGGACTCTTAGAATTATTCTAATTGGTCCTAACAAAGATAGTTTTAAAAAGCCAGATGATATGAGTTTTTAATTGTAAAGTTTTATATTGCAAAGCCTGTTTATTGTTACATTATTTTTAAGGTTATTAGGGTTAATTATACTTGTTTTGACCAGTGGGGTATGCATGTGGCGGGCTGCACTCGACTACATTTGGGTACATATAATACCATATGTTTTTATTGCTAATAACCTGGGGTTTAAAATACCAGTGTTTTGTCTACAATTTCCATTTTGAAAATGAACTATTCAGAAGGCTACCTGAAAGTTTTCCACATAAAATATATATATATTTTTTTTATTAAATTGAGTGTAGGGGGTATTTATGCTGTACTATGAATACATATTAATGAGGAACATTGACATATCTGGACAGATGTGTTCATTCTGATGAAAGTTTACACGATGCCATAGTCCACTAAGCTCAAAATTCCTATCTTGCTAGGCGCAGGTTAACTTGCTACTTTTTCCCTTGAGGTTAAGATTTAATTGGGTTTAGTTTATTTTGGCATTGAGATTCTTGTACAATTTTTTATTACTCGCTACAATTTTATAGTATTACATATCTTCTAGTAACTGTGTGAAATTCTACCGCCTAAAGTGCTGCCTCATTCTCAAATTTTTGCCCATACAGGTAATAGTTCAGCCACAGACAATAGGTATCCATTAGAGAGGCAAAGGTGATATTACAGATTTTGAAAATTTCCCTGATAGTCTTAAAAGTGTTAAAAGCAATATTGCCCTTATACAGGTTATGGTCAAAACATGGAAATCCCAACACCGAATCAAGTTTCTGGTGGCTCTGTACTAATTTGAGCAAACTTTTGTGACATGACTTTGGTCCACATATAAGTTTTAAAATACATTAATTTGCTTAATACATTATGTAAAAAAAAAAATCTTTATTTTTTTAGTGGGGGGAAATGTTGCTCTTCCACCATACATAAGACAGTTCAATTCCTCTAAGTAATAATTTAATAAGATTTTAACAAGAAATATTCAAGGTCTCACAATATCTTACACACTGCTCAGTCAAGATGCATCAAAGGTGGACATTTTTTACTGCTACACAGAGAAAAATAACTCAAGATATGATATAAATAGTTGTTACAATGGTAATGTGTGTGTGCAGAACCTTTCTGCAAAACTCAGTTATTGTGCAGTTCTCAGTATTTTATATTGAAAATCAGTGCATCTGTATTTTTAAAAGCATAATCCTCGATTGGTTTTAAGTGTTGCAGCAAAGCAAGGAATTACAGCAACATTTTCGTTTTGGTTTGTATGTTGCCTCAGTCAGCGTCAGTGTTTGAGTGGCTGTTAAAAGTCTGTTAGGTGAAATGCTTCCAAATAGCCACATTACACAGAAACAAAACAAACGGAAGTGGGGCAATGGGACCATTCAAACCAAACAGGGATTGTACCTTTAAAGCCAAATATACATATTGATGAGTAAGAAACAGTTGTGCTTTCGAAATAATTATTTTAATACTGAATCATGATGGTGTAATAAGTCACTTATTTCTTAATGCATCTTCCAAGTTGGCAGGTAAGGAACCAGAGGAAAATGTTATCTATTTGTTGTCTTTTTAAGGTCCCATAGCCTCCACAAGGCGTTTTTGCGATGGCTCCATTTCTGAAAATGTTCAGGGCCCCAAACTCTACAAATGTACCAAGTTTCATGCTTTTATGAAAAAGTGAACATATCACCTCAAATTTGGCACATATCACCTGGACTGTTACAGAAATGTTGCACTATTCCTCAATGATGAGCCCAGTAATTTGATGTTATTGATGAACTCGCTATTTAAATCATCATTTCAGAGTCTACCTGAAACAAACTGCTGCGTTGTATTGAAATATGCTAATGGTAAAGGCCATGGTAAATGCCAACATTATTGTCAGATTAAAAATGCCTAGTGGATAATGTCAGTCTCATTCTGAAAGACACTGCTTCCATTTGACCATTTATGAACATGAGGTAAAGGTGATGCATAAGAATATTTATGTTGATATCTTGAAGGAATTCTTGAAGCAATGGAAATGCACCAAGATTAATTAGAGGCACCAGAAGTGAACCATCTGGGAAACCTTTTTGCTTTTGTTTTGTTTTGACCATATCCTGTATCCCACATTATTCTGTTAAATGAATCATCTAAGAAAATCTAAACTGGAATGGTTTTGACGCTGCTGCTGGTGAGCCAGTAAAGGCTTTTATTTTACCATTCTGCTGCACCTCATCACAAAATTCTAAGTGTTCATTTGCATGTTATTTGACATTTATACCGTTATTACACTACTGTTAATATCCCTTTGCCATTAAATAACTGAACCCAAAAATGAAAATTTTGTTCCCCATGACCGCCATGTCAGCCGATGCTCCAGTGAATGTCCATATAGCATGTTGTGACTGAGCTAGAAGCATTCTGTATCAGCCTTCTCCCGAGCAATTAAAGTTAACGGTGACAGACTCTTTAGAGTTCCGAAAAGTGCAAAAAATAACCATAAAATTACTCCAAATTGCAGCATGATCAAAGTGTAATCCAAGAATCCAAAAGACCTATATTTACACCAGTATTACGCCATTGTTTTTGAAAGCGTTCGCTCTGTTGCGTTCACGCGACCGTACCCCATTTTCCGCGTTTGCATCCCTACGCAGAGCGCTACATCACACAAACAGAGAAAGTGCCCAAAGTGATAATATGGAATGATGATGTATTACAGGCTATTTACTCTGCTACAGTGCAAATTCACCCCACTCATTGTATATGTTGGCCTTCTTTGTTTGAAAGTCAGGTAAGTATGTATTTAGCATTGTAGGTCACTTTGGGCAGAGCTGTGTGACATGTTTCAAAAACAACGGTATTAGTGAAGACTAAATACTGCAGTTGTTTGGCTTCAGAACACTTGCATTATGCTGCAGTGACTAAGAGTCTGTCACCGTTCACTTCACCTGTTTCTTAGAAGTTTACTAGCTCACTCAACATGTGTTATATGAACATACAAACTTCGACTGACATGGGGGTGAGTAGATAATGACAAGGTTTTCATTTTTGGGTGAGCTATTCCTTTAAATACTAGCAGAACAACTTTTCAACCTAATCCCAAAGACATTTTATGGACCAGTGTGCAACAGTGCTAGTATATTTCTGCTACTTATAATTATTTGTGATATTCATAACCAGTCCTGCTTACTTTTTAATCATTCCAATAAAAAGTGTGTAATTCAGGTATGTTAGCGCTCATTATTCTTCTGTCTTGTCCATCCAGCATTATTTACCTCAAAATGATTTTAGAATTGTTTTAGTTTGCCATCATTTTTATGATTATGAGAGTGCTATGATTTTGTATGCTGATGTCATTTCCCCAGTGCTTGGTCCATGATCATTGACTGCCAATTATAAAGAAAGTGTATTTACACTTGTTAGCAGTACTGCATAAGCTTATCACTTGGAGCTGTCCCCCCCCAGGTTTCGAGCTGTACTCCATGGTTCCATCCATATGTCCTCTGGAGACCCTGCACAACTCGCTCTCGCTCAAGCAAGTGGATGACTTCTTGGCTTCCATTGCCAAATCCCATGACTCCGTCGTGGACATATCAGCCTCTCTGGGTTTGTATCGGTTAGCTAATACGTGAAAGTGCTTCACATAAATGTATTGATTATGAAAACTTATATAGTGTCCTTCGTGTCCAATAGTTGTGAAGAAAGCTCCTCTCAACACTTACACGCCAGCTAAGGTCCTGCCTTGTCCTTTCACACAAGGCAAAAAGGTCCTTGAGAAGGTTGCAAGTGGTAATGTATTCTTATTCAATTCAGAATAATTTGTATCGGAATGAAGATGTTGTAATTTGACTGGAAAGTCTGTTGAACACCCTGATGACTATACTTACATTTTGTTTCCCTTAGTGAGTGGTGCATCCCCTAATAAATCCTCAAGTTGTACTGCTGAAGTATCTTCTGCAGCAGGAGCTGAGGCATTGGGACCCACAACTCAGCCAGTCCTCCTCACAACTAACGCCATTGACAAACAGCAACCTTCCCCTGGATCCACAGCTACCCCCCAGACCAGGGAGAAACTTCTCATCTCAGTCCCTGTTGTTGGAGGAGGCAAAGGGGCCAAGCAGACCTCACAGCATGACAACAAAAATGACAAAGTGCCAGAAGAAACGCTCACTTCTACAGTGCCAGCACAACCCACTGCACAGGAAACCCCCAGCGGCACAGTGCTGACGAAACACCCAGGAAAAGATACTGTAACTTGTGCACTTTCTCCATCTCAACCTGCTCAAGCTTCTGTTAGCAGCAATAGATTGCTACAAACATTAAACCAGAGTACAACGAGTTGTGAAGCTCAATTACAGGCCTCTTGTTCCAGGCAAGAGCACTTTGAGGTCAAACTGAAAAGTACGTCTGGAGAGGAGGCGTTGTCTTCGACCGACAGCAAAGATGAGGATGTGAAATATGACTCAAACTAAACCTTGGGTTTATCAACTGAATTTCAAGTGTTGTGTAATTAACTAGACGCGGTTCAAGCACTATTGGAATATCTGTTAACAGGAGAAAAGACACTTTTGTTTTTGGTTGCTCTCTTGGTGTTCAGAAATATTTCTGCACAGGATTTATGAAAATCCTCATGAAAATCCTTAAAAGGTTAAAGAATCTGAAGATTATGACTTGAATGAATTGGAAAAAAAAAAAAAGGAAAAACATTTTCTTCTAAATTTTGAATCCATGTCTACTCTTTTGCCAGTTACAATAAATGCACAGCAATTACTTTTGATGGCCTTGGTGCAGATGCATATAAACATGTTACACAGCAACATGGTACATATTGAAGCTATGTAAAAAGACAGTGCAAGACTTAAAATAGGCAGTCAACTATACATATCACTTACATTCAATATTAAATATCTGTGTGTATTCAAGCAGCATGGCATAACGTATGGTTGAAGCTGTAGAGGAGGTGCGTTGGGTGGCAGGAAGGCCTTGTGGCTACTGAGATCATCCTCCAATCAGAGGTCCAGTGTTAAAGAGTCAGTTGGGTTTCCATCTGAACATGTTTATGCAAATTGTGGTGTATCGAATTAGAAATGCTGAATGGAAATAGAAAATTTCGATAAGATTTCCTCAATATCACAAAAAAATTCTGCTTTGTTTTTTGTCGATAAGACATTTTGCAAAGTAAGGGAAAAGGGTTTCCAAGGGAAACGCATTTGTTGAATAAATAATGGCATAGAAAGGAAGAACAATAACAACTTGCCCAGTAGCAATCAACTCTTCAAAGACTTAATTTTCCATAGCTACATTTCATATCCAGGTACCCTGATGGAAACATTCCCATTTTATTTTTTTCGACATTTCAATAGTTCATTTAAAATTTGTTTGACAGTTGGATGGAAAAGCTACTATTATAATCATGTACCGTAACTTATGTTGGTGTAAATTATGATGGCTTATTATCCATGAAGAGCTATGATATTTGGTCCCAATTCTATAATCTGTCCCACTAATAAGCATTGTTTCATCATCTTTGACCCTGGGAGGGGAGATGTACACACCAGCAGGAATGATGGGAAAAAATCCCCAGCTGAGAAAAATGGATTTTGTTAAAAACACTAATTCTCTGCTGGGAGGGCAAAACTTTGATACCACAGAAACATCTCAGCAGCATTTGTTAACATGAAAGGACAAACCACCTTTGTTGTGAAATTCTATACTGAATTCTGAAAAATCACATGGTAGTCTTGCAGTTTTGTAATTTAATTTTTAGACAGCTTTTTTAGAAAAGGCTCATGTTTGGGAGAAGTTGTTATTCCTGGTCATCAGTTACAATGTTCTTATCTGGCAAACATTCATAAGCGTTGTCCAGGAAGTGCATGGCAGAAACCTTATGACCTTCTGCAGTGAAGCACCCAAGGTCATATATGAGACCACACTAGACATTTGCTGCGAGTAGTGTCAGATGGCATCAGGCGTTCCAGGCACTGATTAAGCCTGTAAAAACTGCTCGAGCCACTTTATTTCCTATTAGTGAGTTCTTCAGTTGCCACAAATAAGCTACCCAAATAACATCTACATTTAGTACAGTACCGCAACAGCTGGGACAGCCCTATAAACGTGAATGTGTGTGTCTGACTCACTGACTGACTGAAGAAGTTACACCATACGTTGTTTGCAATCACGTGATTCTCATGATGCGCAAAATTCAGATGGAGGGCAGGAAGTGAAAAGCAGAATGGACGAGATGGAGGAAAGCCCTTACTGTGCTAGTTTAGACGTTATTACGAGAGAAAGGTATAAACAAAATCACAACATATGTTGGACGTGATCCTTATGTTATGAAGACATCTGCCTTCTAGGGACAAGGAAACCAAAATGGGTGGGCAATATCAGGCACCACCAATTTTGGTTTTGATCCGATACCAAGTAATACTAAAGAGCAGCGATCTTGCTGTGCATGTGTGTTGTTTGACTGTGAGCGCACACAGCAGCAGCAGCAGCAGAGAAGCACAGCGCATGTACTACAAAGCTTGTTAACGTGCACAGGACATCATCTACACTTGTCGCGAAGATGGCCACCTGGAACAGAGTTTGCAGAGACAGTTTCTCTACTCCTTGATGAAATAAAACTGAGAAAGAGAGAGAGACAGATCCATTTTCTTTTTTGGTATAGATCCTATTGACGCTAGAATCAATCTTCAAAACCAGATGTAGTATCGATCCGCCCACCCCTAACATTGACCATACACAGTCCAGCCATATACTAGGTTTTGACCTAGTCTTGTTTACAATCTAATGTAGAAAATCCAAAATCCCATTTAGATGTATTACAGAAATTTGGAGTCAAGTTAGCAGGAAATACAGAATTATGATAATAAGCAAAAGACAAATACTGTTTAGAACACCTTCATACCATCCAATGATGATGTCTGAGTCATATGATATGAAATGTTAAATGCTTTAGCAGTTAAGTCCAAATGAAACTGGAAATGATAATTTAGCATATTTATTATTTGTTATAATACTTTTTTCCACTGAGAGTACTGTACATAGAATTCAGACAAAAAAGTACTTCCAGACCCAAAGAAATGCTTTTGAAATCTGTATATTCTAGAACCTAAGGGTGATGTTACTTTTTTTGAGCTGTTATTAAGGTACACAGACATGCTGTTGGCTATTTTGGGTCCAGTGGCTAATGTTCTAGCAATATTATACCTTGACTTTTCATGTAAATACAGTGGCACCAAAAAAATGTTGAACATTGAGGCTGCGAGTGTGCGGCTAGGTTCTTCTGTCCAGCACCTCTTCCATCCTGGTCACTTTTCTTCTTTCACCACAAATATGTTGCCAAGTTTTCTGTCATGAATAATTGCTTCAGGCTCATTTGGAAATGTCATAAATACTGAGCTGAGAAAATGTATATGATGCCATGAGCCATCCCTTGATGCAACAAAGCTTATATGTTTTGCTTGGGCAGCGTCTGTTATTGATTCCAGGTGTATAGATTGATTGTAAGTGATTGATCTCAATTGATTGTAAAATATGCATTGTTTTGTTATTGCCTTTGCGACTGAATGAATGGCGTCTATGCTAATCAGTTATTGTCTTGTATATTTGAATATAAAGCAGATGTACAAATAGAATTGAAACATGAAGTGATCCTGCCTTTGTCTCATTGTTGGGAATTCTGTGTGCAAGACGTATGGTCAGAATGAAGCAACTAATAATGTGCCTAAGATCAAAGTCCAATATATGTTTTTAAGAGGTCAGAATAATTGTATCCTTCTGTATAAGTTGTTTTTTCACCTATATTTTCTCACTGCTACTGTACTTCATTCCCATTTATAAAACTGGAATAGCAAGTGTCTTATACAAACTGATGGCAAAGCTTTTCATCAACCTATTTTTAGCTATTACATGCTAATCAAATATGATTGGTGTATACTTTTAGAATACATTTATGGAAAAGTAATTTTCTTGGGGTTTATGTGATTAATTTTACTACACTTTAAATGTTTTGTAAAAATCCACAAAATTCCAATTGCACTGCTATTGTATGTATGTCTATACACTGATGAGGTAGAAGTGAGGTTTATCAACCCCTATGTTTTTGACATTGCAACGTCATATCAGGAAAAACAGCAGACCACTGCTTTTGATGTGTTGCCATAAATTGAACTAGTGTTGGACATGTCTTGGGTTAACAACAATTGTGGCAAATTTGGATTAAAGAAATGGTTCGCCCAAAATGAAAATTCAGTCACTTTTCCAGTGAAGTTTGTATTTTGCATGTAACTGAGACATGGCCGTAGGAAGGCGAGGCAGCCTTGTTGTGTTGTCAGATAAAAACAACAGGTTTCACCAGGCTCTCAAAATGTTTTAAAATTAGAAATAAATAGGTAATCTAACATTTTTTGGGGAAAAGCAATACTTCAAAATCAAAATATTATATCTCTGTGTATGTCTTATATATTTAATTGTTTGGTTAAGTACACAAGTTACATATATGACCTTTGATAACAATGATGAAATAAGATCTGCGTGTCTGCGTGGGTTCCCTCCGGGTACTCCGGTTTCCTCCCACCGTCCAAAGACATGCAGGTTAGGTGAATTGGAGACTGAAAATTGCCCTTAGGTATGAATGTGTGTGAATGTATATGTCTGTGTGTCTGGATGGATGGATGTTAGGGTTAAATGTGGATGTGTTGTGTTAATGTGTCGAGGTGGATCTTCCGGATCATGAGAGGACGCTGGCCTGTATTAAGAGCCGCTTCTCAAATCTGAGTCACAAGACTCAGATTGCCTCACTGTGTGACTATGTGACTGTGTATGTAAAGCGACCTTGGGTAGCTTCAATAAAACACACAGCCATAACTACATCTTCATTACTTGTAGATAAGGAGAGAATCAACAAAGTTGTGAACTGATTATGTCGTGGTATTTGAAAAAGAGGCTCATCTCAAGAGTTCTTCCAGCACTAAAGATAACAGAAT
>OMKK01091478.1:0-35286 GCA_900302305.1 Polymixia japonica
TCTTTTTCGGACCATTCTCTGTAAACCCTAGAGATGGTTGTGCGTGAAAATCCCAGTAGATCAGCAGTTTCTGAAATACTCAGACCAGCCCGTCTGGCACCAACAACCATGCCACGTTCCAAGTCACTTAAATCCCCTTTCTTCTCCATTCTGATGCTCGGTTTGAACTTCAGCAAGTTGTCTGGACCACGTATACAGGCCTAAATGCATTGAGTTGCTGCCAAGTGATTGGCTGATTAGCCATTTGTGTTAACAAGCAATTTAACAGGTGTACCTAATAAAGTGGCCGGTGAGTGTATACACACATACATACATATGATTATTGCCCAGCTCTATTAGACTCAATGACTTGTAAAATTGGCCCTGTCGGGGGGAGGACGATATTCCTTGTTTCACCTGTCTAAAATAAGTGTAATTCAGTTGATTTAAATGGAAAATGTGGGGGGCTTTCCAAGATTTTACAATGCAGGAAAACACGTACTTGCCTAAAGAAACTTACAGTGCCACATGCTTTCTTCTCATGGTGAAGGGTTTTGGCAGTTCTTTTATAGTATAGGGTGCATATTCATTTTATGGGTTAGGTCCACTGAACCCCTTTGAAGACAAGGTAAATGCCAATAAATACAAAGCCATTCTGTGTGATCAAATTGATCCTATAATAAAGAAGTTCTACTCTGAGGGTAGTTTATCTCGCAGGATAGCAATACCCCTATCTAAAGGGCACAAGTGGTTACTTGGGTGTTTGCCATCAAAGTCACCGAATCTCAACCCAATCAAACACTTGAGGGAGATTCTGGAGTGGTGCCTGACTACTTTCCACCAGCATTATCAAAACACCAAATCAGTCCATCCATCCATCCATCCATTTTCTAACCTGCTTACTCCTGGTCAGGGTCATGGTAGCAACAGGGCCAACAGAGCAGCCCAGACGTCCCTTTCCCCAGAAACTTCATCTAGCTTTTCTTGGGGGATCCCTAGGCGTTCCCAGGACAGCCGAGAGATATAATCTCTCCGGAGTGTCATGGGTCTCCTCCCAGTTGGACGTACCTCCAAAGGGAGGCGTCCAGGAGGCATCCTTACGAGATGCTGAAAACCACCTCAACAGACGGCATCACTACACATCTGTCGTCTCAAACCCGAAATGCTCCCATAACATCGAAGTGCTGCTTTTCTTTGGGACTAAATTATCCAATCAGCTGAGAACATGTTTCCGCACCGTGAATGTAAAGTTTCCTTGGGTTTCACGTGTTTGTTGTTGGTGGGCGTATACGCAGTCTCTTTCTGATTGGTGAGCGTGACTGGTACACGAGGAGCACGGCACCCCTGATTGGTCAGCATTACTGTCACATTACTGTCACACAAGGAGGACGGCATGAATTTGTAAAACCTGTAACCTGGTAAACATTCAGCCATAATATGTGCCCAAGTCATGGCTCCAGATGACATTGAAAAGGGTGCAGGACTTAAATACTTACAGCGAAGACAACATCACAGTCTGCTTCGGTAAAGCGCTCATCCATCAGGTCTTCAAAGTAATCAGCCAGTCCGTCAAGCGTCTCATCAGCCAGCTTCTCATACACAGCTTCTGATAGCTCACTGTGGATACAAACACAGCAAAACTAAATGGACTGATCAAGCAGTTATTAAGTTATATGTTATGTGAAATGTGGGTACTACACACCCTATGTTTGGCACAATCATTTCAGAAGACTAATCTAAATTGAGTTGAAGCACATTGTAAGTTACTGATGTAAAACACATTTTAATAATTTAAACCCTTAGGACTTGGCGTTGCTAAGACTAGAGATAAAGGTTTGAGTTGTTTATATTATTCATAATAGAAAGTGAACAATGGTTTTGCAAGTACACCAAACAGCACGAAATCAAGAAAATAATCATGTCCAATTAATAGCATATGTTAGTCATCCAACAGTTATGATGAATGAATAGAATATATTTTATGCATTACTGTACATTGTGTTCATAACACCTAGCTGGTTAACTTCACATTTTCCTTGTCTAATTCAGATCAACAAGGTTCTTCTGTATTACAATGAAATATCCTCTTCCATATATGGAAATGTAGTGGCCTGAAGTAAATCTTTTAATATGAATATGTTGGCCGCAAACCGGTGTGTGAGGAATGGTAAAAAATAGTTTTGTATAACTGAAATACCAAAAATATAAGAACAAACATTCTCCTTGTTGTCATAAAGACTTGGTGAAGAAAAATTCAAAACTAAAATTCAAAACTCCATTTTAAAACGTGGGGTACATTTTGTACCTTCTCTGTTCCAGGATCTGTTCTTCCAGTGTTGGTGATGTCATGTGTATCGTTCTCTTCCACCCATCTCTGTCAACTCTGGTCTCAAACCACTGACACAGAAACATCTTTAGAATGGTTATTGCACAAGACGTCCAATACATTATGCCAAAGAGAATATATATGAATGATTGATTAACATAACTTTATCAGGTGTATAAATCGAGGTTGGTTGACTGTAATACGGTAACACCCTCACGTTCATTCTTTCAACAGCAGTGTTGGCACCAAGGGAGGCATTGGGGTACATTTCCCACCCTGGGAGTTTTGGCCCCCCTCCTATACTGTAGGCAGTTTAGTTTTATTCATTTTCATATAATTTTACCCTTTTCTTTGTACATCTACCAGTTGAAAACGTTGAAACTTGAAAATTTTAAAGGTGATAAAATTTTAAAGGTGATGAAAGTGATTGTAAAGGTAAATCTGTAATTTGCTTCTGACCATGTTGTATAGGGTTATTATGGTATGTATTAAGCATCAGCAACAGCGTGAGGAAAATCAATTGCATTGCAATCTGTAAATGTATCAGTCTCTCCATTTCCTTCTATTCCTAAGTGGGGAGTAATAGGGCAAATTTGAATTTAGTACCAGGTGCTCATCGATTGGGTCCATGCATCTGTATACCATCGTCAGAGGGCTGGCGTCTTGGCCAATAAATGTTTTCATCACATCGCATATCTCCTCCCATAATTCAAGGCCAATAAAAGTATTCTGTCCTCTCTGAGTCTGAGCCAAACACTCGTTTGCTTTATTGTTGAATTCCTAAAGGTTTTGCTAGCTTGCTAGCAGTAATGTTAGATAAGGTTATTCACAAAAACTCCCCATTCTGTAACAATTAGTGCAGAACACAGATTTGGTCTTCCACTTCTCCTAAAGCCGGTTGAGGCTCATCTTTGGGCTCATATAGCAGATATCGCAAGTCTCCCTGAACGTCCGGGAGTCTCCCTGAAATGAGCACTATCTCCTTCACTCCCGGAGAGGAACGAAAACCTCCCGGAAATGATCACTATCACTACAGACGGACTCTGAATGTCCAAAAAAAGCTCTTCAATTTCTGAAACGCACACCAAAATTGGCATGAAATGTCTGTAAAATGACAGCTAATCACCCTGGCTCTCTTGGATGGAGAGGTATTAGGGATGTAATGGTACGTGTATTCATCCTGAACCGTCATGGTATGGAAGTTGTGGTTCTGTGCCTGCAATCGTACTGATGATACGCGGTATGAAGATTGATGACCTTGGGTCCCATGAAAGGCGCTATATAAATTGAAGTTATTATTATTATTATTATTATTATTATGATGAACATAATGCAGAACCAAATTTCACAAGAGTGAGTTCCACCCAGAAACCTTAAGCTATAAACCATTAGCAACATGCCATGCTAATCTTAGCTCAAGCTGATTGGCATCTATCACACAGTTTGCATTTTACTGCTTAAGACACTACAGGCTGTACCAACTATAGACATACATATAGAACTGTTGCTGCGATACATCAACGTCGCCGCCATATTGGACAGGGCAAGACTGGCCTGTAAACAAATACAAGTAAACGGGGGAGCTGTGGTTTTTATGAATAAAAAGCACTATAACGTTTAAATTTCTCAACCGATTTCAATGAGTCATTTTTATATTCAAGGGTTTATACGTGGAGTAAAAAAACATAAACGACTTTAGGTGGAACAAACTGTAAACTGCACTACTGTCTATTCACAATAAATGAAAAGAAACCTAGCCTTATGCATTTGGGCTTTTTCCCCATTGTACCGAACTCGTACCAAACCATGATGATACTGAACCGTGACTTCTGTGTACCGTTACACCCCTAATAGATGTGTTGGTTGCGGGTGGTATGTTTTGGATATAGTTGAGACAGGAAGTAAGGTGGCGGGGGTCCAGGCCACGCCCACATAATCCTGAGTTCTTTTCATTACAGAGTTCATGTCTGTCTTGCGACATGTGTTATTATAGCTATTGACATTACTTTGTATAGATATTTGGTAGATGTGTAGTATTTGGCAGATAGTTATTCTAACTATTTTCAGCCCCTTTACAATCCCTTTAAATTTATGAATTTAGTGTTACATTTCTGTAGCCTAGGCAATATGCGAAATCTCTTATGATCACTTGATTGGCTAACTGCCAAGTGCAGCACTTCCTCCAAGATCATGATAAAATTGTTGTTGTGGAATGTGAAATCTAATAGCCATCTTAGACATAGTTAGCCATCGCTGTTAGCTTAGTAAAAACTAAACTGACTGCATGAACATAAGAAAATGGTTCAGCTCCCTCAACATGGTGACCCTAATTCAAGAAAAAACACAAGATCCAAAGCAGATGAGACAGTCAGGTATACAGCTCAAACCTAGCAACGCTGTCTGAGTCAGCTGCTCCTAACCATCCTGGACCTGGAGTGGAAGGAAACATTCCTACGGAGGTTCAATTCCACAAGCAGCCTTAAACATTTCTAATGGTATATCAAGCCATCAAATTTTTGCTATGTTTTGTGATTCATTGTTAACTAAAGATTTGCTTATTGAGTAGTGGCCATGGGATTAAATAGCAGGATGTAGAAGTGAAAATATGATTTTATTTATATGAATTTAGTCTAATTCATGTGAGGTTTACTTAAACTCTGGGTGGACTGGGACCGCTGGTAGGAGGAAGAGGGGTGGACTGGGACCGCTGGTAGGAGGAAGAGGGGTGGACTGGGACTGCTGGTAGAGGGAGGAGGGGTGGACTGGGACCGCTGGTAGAGGGAGGAGGGGTGGACTGGGACTGCTGGTAGAGGGAGGAGGGGTGGACTGGGACCGCTGGTAGAGGGAGGAGGGGTGGACTGGGACTGGGAATCTTTAAAATATATTTGTAGCTAAACAATTAGCTTTCATTTATTAGTCTATTCATAATAACTCATTATTTTTTATTTATTTAACCTTTATTTACCCAGGCAAGCAATTAAGAACAAGTTCTTATTTATAAGTGCAGCCTGAATTATTATTAGCCTAGTGGACTTCGTCTCTACAGCTCTGGTACGGCATACCTGGAGTGGACAAGGATAGAGATGGGACGAGAGACGCAGGACTGCGAGCAAAGCAGTGGAAAACTGCATTTCTACAGATTTGTATTAATTGCTTGTACCACCTTCCTTAACAATTTTATTACACTTGTGGCAACAAGCGCACTTTAGAACAACACGTGAACACCTCTCAGCTGTACTGTGCCCAAGTCGGTGTGTGTGTGTGTGTGTGTGTGTGTGTGAGAGAGATAGAGAGAGAGAGAGAGAGAGAGCACAGCCCTGGCCCTCGCGAAGACAAGCACAGAAAGCAGTATGTTTATGTTCGTGAGATGAGCGCTTTGGGGGAAATTAGAATCTTTAATCATTATATCTCATACTGTCATACCTCATACTGTGTGCTATCTGCTTTTCCTGTAGCTCCTTTGGGTCCGTGAGCTGTCCAGACAAAGCCACAGTTAGTTATTTAGAATGAAAAAAATATTTTAATTTTAGGCGGACATTAATATTCAATTTCTACTGTGTAGAAGTAAGAGTGTTTCTGACACTCAGAAGAAACCTAAAGGATCTGATCAAGACTATGCATGTAGTCGATGTGGTTCAGAAGCTATATCCATTTAACTTTGGGTATGTCATTTTAGGCGTTTTTCTTCAAAAATGGGGGCGGAATGGAAGAGGTTAAAAAAACAACTTTTAACTCAAAAGAACTGGCATGGATTTTGAGGTCTCTCTCTAGCTCTATCTCTATGTATATGTAGTCATATTTATAAAGCACACTGGTAACTATGGACAATGCACTACTTGGACTCTCACTTTTATCTACCTCTCTCACAACAGTCATATCCTCATATATAATATGTGTAGTCTACTGTCTTTGCACTAGATGTGAGGTCCTGTATGTCTCTTGTACCATGTGAGTGTCTTTGTCAAACTGCAATTATGATCCCTAAAGCACTAAAGACACAAAAGCAAATTCCTTGTGCATGTAATGTACTTGGCGAATAAAGGCAATTCTGACTGTGATTGTGTATGTTGTGCTTAGGAGGTGTGGAGTTGTGTCACGCGAGTTTGCAAAAGGGCCCAGGCTGGGGATAGCTTCAGAGTCAACGGTCATGAATGACAGAAGACTGCTGTATGAACCACCCTCATAAAATAGATACCCAATTGATCCTTCACTAAGCCCCGCCCCCCTTGGTTACTGTTGCTACACTTGTCAAGCTTTCACACCCGGCATGTCAATATGGCGTTTTCAACTATATAAATGAGATATATTCCAAAGGAAATTATAGCAAATTTCTGGTATAATAGTTCTGAAATATCAGAGAGAAGTAGACAAAAAGGACTACAATATGCATTTGAAATATATTTTATGCAAATATAATTTGTCGGCAGAGTATTGTGAATGAAGAGGACATTATAATTGAGAGAAAAGCTCACAACATTCTCTGCAGAACTCGTCATAACACCTGTCCCAATGCAAGCGCATGTCTTGACAATTTACGTGAAGCACAAACATATACAGGAATAACAATGTTCTTGCAGAGCAGGGTAAGTCAATATATTGTTTTATTTTAAGCTAACGTTTAGTTACGACTCCCTATAGTTTTCATTATCTAATATATGTTTTAGCCCATTGCTAGCAAAACTAAATGATCCTTATGATTATTATGGATTCAGCTGTAAGTGAGGTCTTCCACACTGTTTAATCCATATCCAACATCTCTCCTCTTGTGTTTTTGGCTTTGGAAAAGCGAAAAACACAACACCCCCTCTAAACTTTGAGGATATCTGCTGTCAGACTTGCGGGTTCCATATGAACACCGTTTCAACATTTTCTCTTGTTCTGAAAGCTTGACAGGCCTCCTGCGCCTATAGGGTGACTAGATCCTAACAAACCAAATGTGGGACAAAGAGTAGGTTTGTGTGGGACACATTACCAATGCTGAGAGGTAGTCTAAAATGTTGATACAATGTCTATCTATTTAGACCCGCTTACATATATACAAATTCATCGCAATTTTCCTGTAGGCAGCAAAGACGGTGACTGACATCAAACACAGCCCCGTGATGACAGCCTTCCCTGCTTTCTTCACAGCCATTGAATAAAAGCCAGATTTTAGAAAAGCGTCCGTCCTGCAGTGGTTTGACTTTTGAAAACTAGAGCCAATCAAAATGTGGGACATCATATCAATATGTGGGACACGGGACAAGGGATAAAAATGCTGTGCAGTCCCGCATAAAGCTGGGCAACTGTTATGTCACCCTACGCGCCTAGTTACGGTTGCTAACGTAGGATTGGACAGTTGCGTTCTAGGGAGGAGTTTAGCGAAGGGTCAATTTGTTTTGTTCTCTAGTTTTATAAGGCTTATGCATTTTATGGATTTGCCTACATACAAAGCCATGGACATGAATTTCAGACACTGTAAACCATCATGTTTTTATTTA
Organism: Polymixia japonica; assembly: GCA_900302305.1. NCBI lineage: Eukaryota > Metazoa > Chordata > Actinopteri > Polymixiiformes > Polymixiidae > Polymixia > Polymixia japonica. The sequence continues at coordinate 7,786 of OMKK01091478.1, forward strand.
TGGTGTTTTTATGTACGGTGTAAAAGTATGGAATATGCGTATGAAAAATTTGATACTCAACGCATTTTGACTGAATACTTGATTGTTTTCCTTTCTAGTAGGCAACACATCAATATTATGAAATTAATTTAATAAATTGTAACCCATAGAGCACAATTGATTTACATGGCTATTTATTATTAAATGTGAGCTCTCATCTTGTGTGCCCATCTACTATTTACGATATTTTGAACATTAATATAGCAGCAAACAACTATTTGCTATGTAAAGATATAGAGGAGTAATGGCGTCCTGAGCAGAGAATGAAGTCACACTCCCTCTGTGTGTGTCGTCCAGCCGTTAGTGCACGTTAATGCTAGTGTGGCCGACGCGCGGCACGTGCCCATTTGTTTTGGTCTGAGATGCTGGTGGTCTAGTACGACATCTAGTGGCGCATCCTTTGACGTGTGCGCCTGTTTCTATTTTGATTACTGACTAGGCTAACAGATGTGTATGTTGATGAATATTGCATAATATGTGTTGAATGGGATCTTGTCACGCCTACTTCTTAATCCAGTCCTCTTTTAAAATATTACGCTTAATATTATACTGCACTACTATTTATCAGTTTGCTGCTTTTATTTAGTGGTACTGCTCTCATTTATTGGTACTAGGTACTGTTTTGTTACTGTGTGTAATTTGGTGCTGCTCTCTCTTATTGGTACTAGGTACTGCTTTGTTTACAGTTTGGTACTGATTTTATTTATTGGTACTGTTCTGTTTATATTTTTGAGTAACTGATTTTATTTATGGTACTGCTTCTTTTATTGGTATCAGGCGCTGTTGTTGATTATAGTTTAGTTCTGATTTTATCCATGATACTGCTGTCTTTTGAGTGGTACTAAGTACCGTTTTGTTTATATTTTCCTGGAACTCATTCTACTTATGGCACTACCCTCTTTATTGGTACTAGGTAGTGTTTTGTTGATAGTTTGGTACTGCCTTATTTATATTGTTATCTGGTTTATTTTATTACTCTTTTTTCTTAATTTTTTTCTAACCACATCGGGAGAAGCCACACGAAATTTAATTGTATGTGATTATAATGACAATAAAGATCATTCTGATTCTGATCACCTCTGGAGACACGCCACTTTTCTTGGTGTGTCAGTATCTTGTTTGATAACATGCTGTGTTACGTAAGTTACGTAAGTTAAGTAAGTGGTGACTGGACACGGAGGTTGTAAACCTGTCCGAACGTATGTCCACATTTTGTACACTTGTATCCAATGCCCGTCCGCTAGATTTGTTCTGGCACCATCACTGTTTTAATGTCAACTGTCAAGAACAACACTATCCTCACTAACGTTAACTGTCCTAAAGAGCTGGTCCCTGAAGGTCCAGAAGCAGATGACTTACTGTGGGTCGAAGCTGAGGACTCCATGAGGTCGTAGGATTCAGTTTGTGTTTAGGTGAAGGAAGACTTCTTACACAACGAGGGTAGACCGTAGACTAAAATGAAAGGTAACGTTAATGCGTATGTTAACTGTAACATTATATAGTCACGATTTTACAACAGCTATCCAGAGTAACGTTAGCTAACGTTAGCCAGGCAGATGGAGAATTGACATATTTCGTATGAATTACCTTGTTAGAAAAACACATGTTCATCTGCGCAGTCATCTCACTGAGTTCTGCTTTTTTTATGTGATTGCCGATATGTTGATGAAAGCATGTTGCTTTACTTGATAACCTTAACATGTTTGCCTGCGTAATCAACAGAGCCGCTGCTTCTTCTTCTTCTTCTTCTTTGGGGTTTTACCTGCTGCTTCTTCTTCTTCGATTCCGGTGTTTGTGGATCAGCTGGTTTTCATGCATTTACCTACAGCAGCAGCTGTATGTCAGTCAGAAATGGCAGATTCGTCAGATCCTGGAACAGTAGATCCCTTGCATGATAAAATGATGAAATAATACTTGTAAATATAGCTGAGTGGTCCGTGTACCCTCCGTCCAAAGATGTGTTCAACTTGTTTGATAACAAGATAAACAAATATACAATGCATTATTTAGATTTTCCGATTTTCGTGTGAATTAAAAAATGGAAATCCACGTGCTTTTCCCGTTTTCGTCTTAAAATCGGCAATTGGAATAGAAATTAAACCAAAATCAGAAAACAACTTGTTTTTCGCTTTCATTGTTATATTATCTGCCCCTACTGATAGCGGGGTTTAAGCGCCCGACTCCATTGTCTGATTGGCTGACGGGGCCGCTTGTCCCGCCTCCTGCATTCAAGGATACATCCGGTCATGGCCGCGCACAGATCCCGCTGTCGTAGGTGAGTCTCATCGGTATTTCGCTCTAAATGCACATTTGGCAGAGGTGCCAACTCATGAGGAAGACTCTGTGTTTATGTAAATATACAGCATATATCTTCAGAGCCATATATAGTGATTTCCCTGTATTGCCCAGGACGAAAAAGCTAAATACACTAGCCTATGTAACTAACGTTAGCCTTGTTATGCAGTGTGTCCATGCTTCATAAATACTTGCAGATGCAGCCGCTGCACAGATTGAAATAATTTAAAAAAACGATTGTAGAAGTTAGACTGTCATTGTAAAGTTGATTAGCTGAGAAGCCCCCTCCCCGGCCCAGGTAACGTTAAATACTCTGTCTCATCTTAAAAAGAAGAGCAGCCTTTATGAGTACCGGCCCATAGAACCACCCCTTTTTTAACATACTCTTCTAAATACATTCATTTTATTTTCTACTTCTATTTTTGTGTAATGGACTTGCACATGCACCTTAAGTGCCATAGTGTATGTTTCTTTTGATGACGTGAAATCGGCCCATAAAATACTATTCTACTCTATTTGTCTTTACCTCTTTCTTTGTATGTTAAAAATACTATAATGTATGATTCTTTTTAATAACATGAAATTGTATTGTGTCTCACAACTCCATAGGAGTGGTCCCCAACATTTTTATTGTACTTTTTGTATTGTATTTTATGACCTGTTTGTTGAGGAGTGACACATAAATAAAGATTTATCTATCTATCTATCTATCTACATACTGTGAGTCAGGAGATATTAATGGGCTTTAATTCACAGCGCTAGCCCACTCCCCACTCACCCACCTTACACTGCTCTTTCTGGTTGGATGCTAATCTGCATTTTGTTGTACTTCTACTATGTGCAATGACAATAAAGTTTAATCTAATCTAATCTAATCTAATCTATACATGTCTACATGTTTCTGTGTAGATGCTCCAGCCGCTTAGTGATGTATGATCTGAGCTGTTGAATTAAAATCCCTCTCTTCTCTCACATGTCTCCTGTAGTGATGCTGTGGTCATCCTGCTCCCTGGCTGTGCAGCTGCTCCCTGCAGATCCTCTTATCTCAGCTCAGGACATTCCTTCAGCACTCCTCTGCAACAAACACTCAGCATTTACAACTGTCTTTATAAACATGTTTCATGTTTTGAGATTTGAGTGTCATCATGTTTCAATACATGACTTAACCAACGTAACCAATGTATTGTAGTTACACATAGCTGCAAAGGTGACCCATCCTTTGTTCTTTAATGAGGCAGTTACTGAAAACAGTTGCTACAGCCTCTGTAAGACACTTCAGTCCAAATGCTATTTGTGATTTATCTGAATTTTGAAACTACAGTGTTAGGTAGATACAGCCTTTGATTTTGTACAGGTTTTTGCCCAATAAAAAACAAACAAATGGAATGATGCCTCCAATCTCATGCCTTTTCTTTCATCCTGTTCTGAGCCTAGTTCAAAAGACTGGGCTTCATTTCCCAAAATCATCTTCAGGCTATTATGATCTTAGTCCATTTCTGGAGATCCATGAATCAAATGTTTTTAACAGCACATATTTTGGGCTGTTCTGGCTCGACAGTGTGAATTTCATACATTTAATAATGACCTAAGCTGAAATAATAGGGGATGCATTACTCGGCAACAATCAGTTCTGCCGAATAATGCATGCACCCCTTAACACTCAGTAACTTCAAATCAAATTTTGATAGGAATCAAATGATTTTATCAGCACATACTTTATTTGATCGAATTTGATCGACTAGAGTGAATTTGACACCCCACATTCATTTTTCTGCATTTAAAAGCCTCATTTTAGTATAACTCTGAAATCCTATGCTTAAAAACACATCTATAAAGAACACCGAAGAGTTCGTCCTAAGAAATATTGAGATATTAATCAAGGAAACCTTGACTAAATCGTATCAAGGAAGTGCTACTACTGAGTCTAATAAAACATTGATGACTCTAAATGTTTATCATCATTGAAGAAGATTATATCATTTTTAAACAGTACTTTGCCTTAAAAATCATTACAATGTCTGGTAGATTTCTAGCTGTGCGCTCTCCTGCGAGGTGCGTGTCAGGCAGGCAGAACTCGCCATAACGGGCAGACATAATAAAAGTGAAAAAAAGTTGTTTTCTGGTTAAGGTTTAATTTCTATTCCAATTGCCGATTTGAAGACGAAAACGGGAAAATCACGAGGATTTCCATTTTTGTAATTCTCACGAAGAACGGAAAAACAAAATAATGCATTTTATATTTGTTTATCCTGTTATCAAACAAGTTGAACACAGCTTTGGACGGAGGGTACACGGGTATGTGGACTGTATTGTATTGTGCACCAGGAAGACAGAAATAACATCTAAAGTGTGCAAATGTTCAGGGGGGTAAACAATGTACTTTTATAAAAGTGATTCATACATTCATACAGCAGAGGATCTGAAATGGCCCCTCTTTATGTCAGGGTGTAGTCTAATCTATGTTTCATTGCCCAGTGGTAGATAATCCTTGTGAATGCGTAGTTACATGTAATACCAATAGCCTAGCCAGCCAGACCTCACAACCTATGGCTTTTCACTGGTCTGCATTCCCAACTTGAAAAGGTGTATGTGTCTGTGTATGTACACCAGTGACAGAACAGCTCTTACAAAAATATTTTAGATTCTGTAGCTCCAGTCACATATAAAAAGCTGAAACCTTCGTGTCTGTCATGGTTGACTGAAGAATTAAGGATTTTAAAGAGACAATGCAGGAAGGTAGAGCGGAAATGGAAAAAAGATAAACTCAGTGTCCCCCTTGCTTCTCTAAAAGATCTAATCTTCACTTATCAGTGTAAAATCAAAGAAGCAAGGAATGCCTATTTTCCTGAACTGATTGCTAAACAGGGTCATAAACCCAGAATCCTTTTTAAAACTGTAAATTCTGTGATTGGTCCCCTGCTTAGCCAGCCAGTTGAATCCTCTCCAGAGAGATGTGAAGAATTTCTTAGAGATTCTGCAGCACTTGAACACTGAGCTCAGAGTTTGATGTTGACTCCTGCCCACCTTCAACATTAACCCACTTCAGTGAAATATCTCTGTCAACCGTGGAACACACTGTGCACTTTCAAAATCATCCATCTGCCCTTCAGAGTGCTTGGTTTTTAAAAGCTGTATTTCAGACGGTTGATCCAGATATTTTAGCCATCATTAACTGCTCTCTGTCCACTGGAATGTTCCATAGTTTAAACATGCCACTTAAGGAAGCCCTCTCTAGATCCCTCTGTTTTAAATAATTTCAGACCCATCTCCAAGCTGCCAATTTTATTGAAGATTTTAGAAAGAACTGTCTCCGCTTAACTCAATCAATTTTCAATTTTTTAAATCTGGCTTCCACTCCCTACACAGTACTGAGACTGCTCTGGTCAAGGTCACCAATGACTTACTGCTTGCAGCCGACACAGGCCTTGACCTCAGCTCAGCCTTTGACACAGTGGACCATAGTGTCTTAATCAGCCATCTGAATAACTATGCTACTATGGCATCAGTGATGTGGCTCTGGATGGGTTCATCTCCTATCTGTCGAACAGGTCCTTGTCTGTAATGAAAATTGAAAAGTGGAAAAGTGGTTCCACTTGATTTTCAATGTTCATGGACACTGGAAAAAAGGCCCGTTTTCTTGTTTTTGACGGGAAAACGGACTATAGTTTAGCACCCTGACCAGACCATGTTAACAGCCCTCACATTGATAGTCTTCCAGTGAACTATCTGGGTTTTCACCTGGATAAGAAATACCCAGATATGGATATGCAATAAAAAGAAAGACATCTGCTGACTTTGCTACCGGCCAACAGAGGACTGTGACAATATTAAAAAGCTATCTACTGAATAGTGGATAAAAACATCATTCAGAAATGCAGTTCAGACTTGGAAAAACAAAACACTAATTCTGAAAGCCTGAGTTGTTCAGTCCTCTAAATGAAAACAGATGATAGTGAAGCAGGCTTTCTGACCTGAAGATTGCTAGTTTAAATCCCCAGACCGACTGGAAAATCCGGGTGGGTGCCCTTGAGCAGGCGCTCCACTTACAGCAGCTAAAAGGCCAATGGTAGAAGAATGTGGTTGTACAGGTTGTTCCAGATGTGAATGTAACTATGAAGCAGGGTGTTGGTGAGAAAGAGAATGCACAGTCAATACATAAATACAGGATTAGAATTAAAACAGATCTAGAACATGCATTGCTAGATGAAACAGATGCTATACATCCACAATAAATTGTTGGACATTGTCATGGGCTACATCCTATTTCAAATGGATATGCCCAACCCTGTATGGGTACACTTGTATGAATGATCAAATACCAGTTCTTTGAGACATAAAACTTCACCAAGCACACTGATCTGCTACATACTAGTTACAGTGGCTTAGTGAAAAATTCTCATCTTCCCCTAGTAAAGGTCCCTGATGGATGACTGATAGAGCTTGTCTAAATCCAATGTATAAAATGTGCAAGGTACCCTCAAGGCTAAGAAATACAAAAGAATTGGTGACCTGTAATTGACGGTACAGAAAAGCCAGGCTGATTTAACAGTGGATAAGAAATTGTTTATTTGACTTAAACGTAATTACATGAAAAACCAAGCAATTTGCAACATTCTAAATTCAGTGGTAACCGTTCAAAGTGAATGACACTCAACACAATAGGTCATCTCAAACTGCTTTTTATTACATCTTAAATAACAGTACATTTTAATATAGTTTCTATCTTGCATCCAGCTTTCGGTTGTACACTGACTTTAAAATTAAATACAAAAGGTGAAAAGGGAACAGTGGTCTACAGTTATTTCATGGAGAAAGAGAAAAGGAAAGGGAATTTAATTAATTTTTAATATTTTTTATTTTAATTTTGCCAACTCCAGGCCTAACGCACAATTACAGCACATTTTTTGTACAGAATGTCGCAGAGAAAAAACAGAATGGAAAAAAATGCCACTACTGCTAAAGAAAGAGCGCCTGTTTACAAGGAGTATGGGAATAACAGAAAATTCTGCCATTCAGATGCTGCAAGTTTTTTTTGTTTTTTTTATTAAAGGACAGAAAAAAACCTGTTTGTTATAAAATGCTTCTTTTCTTTGTAAGTGGAATTTTGATTGCTACAGAAGGAATGAAAATGTATTTGTTCCATTTGAGTTTGTGTATGCTCATGTAAATGAAGGTGTGTATGCATGTGTATACATTTCAAATGTTTACATTACTTCTTAATTTGTGGAATCCCTCCCAAATATGGACCAAGTAACCGTTCATGTAGCGGTGTTTGCTTCTCAAGTGCATAGCTTTGACATTTTAATTGAATCATGTATGCACAGAGTAGCAAGGAACAAAAAGGAAAAAACAAAAAACAAACCCGATATAAATACCATTGTAATGATGATATATTCAACAGGTTATTTTCTTAAAGAAAAACATCAAGGACTTAATTCCATATGCACCTTTTTTTAAGCAATTCTACAGCATGCGATTCTAAGAGTTACCCCACCCATGGCAGACAACCAAAATTTTTTTTTTCGTTTTTAACTTAAAAAGTTTCAATATCATTATTTTCAAACATTGATTTATACAACATGTCATTCACAGAGTAGTAACTGCATTTCCAAGCACGGAATGGGCACCTCTGTTAAAGAGAAAACTCCGGAATGAAACCGGGGTATAATGGAGGTACTCCCTACCTGACCAAATCACATCACCAGTCCCAACCACGGTCAACAGAAAAAGGGAAAAAAGGGGGGGAAAAAAAGAGAAAAGAAATTATGAACCAATGGGTTAATCTTCATTTAATTATTCTACATTGTCGCCAGACAAAAATGTGAAAAGATGGTTAAAATGTTTTTTTTTTTTCTTTTTCCCGTTTTAAAAATGAGCATTCATTATAATAAACAGCATGTGCTTGGTTAGTTAACTTTTTTCTTTAAACATTATTCTATATATGCAAAGTTTAATTTTTGTGCAAACAAAGATTTGTGGACTAGACGAAAAAAAAGAAAAAAAAAGGAAAAGGAAAGGAAAAAAAAGAAAGTGAAAGTATCATTGGGACTAAATATACAGAATGGCCAGACCCATAGAGGTGGCTCGACTCCCTGTTGAAGCTCAATTCTCTCCTCTTTTTGTTCTCCAGTGGGATAAAGCTGGATTAAAAATGACATGATCATTTGCAAATTTTTTATTTGTCAATCTACAAATATAGTTCTCTAAAATGTGTAAAGACTAGGAGATAAAACAAAGCTTTTGATCTTCATTTTAAACATTAACCAAAGAGCTCACTGATCTACTGCTCTGAAACAAAAACAAAATTATAATAATGAAAATAACAAGAAACAAATGAACAAAAATAAACATGGCCAAAAAGCTGTTAAGAGTTAGATTACCGACATGTAATAACCTTCACTCAAAACTGTGTACTAAGGACGTAGGACACACTTGCATGGAGGCGGCGTGGGGAGCAGAGGAGACGTGAGTGTTCATATTGTCAATGACTACGATACCAGACTATGGTCCAGGGAGGAATGCACAATTTTTCCCTCCCTTCCATTTTCAAACCATTAAATTTCCTCAATCTATTTTTTATGTACTCATTTTTCTTAAGTTGAGTGAGTGAACATACAATTGTGCTCTTTTAACAGAGATGGAGAGAAAGAGAATTTTTTTGGGGGTGGGGGGTGGGGGGGTGTTTGGAGTCAGTATTGTGGTGTTTTGAGAAGATTGGATATGCAATAAAATCTAACATTGTAATGTTGGAATGGTCTTCCACTCAACTTTGGAGTCCAGATGCCATCTGAAAAAGAAAGGACACGTATTAAACACGTATTAAAAATATTGCCGCAAAATAAATTGCAAATATTTTGGCAACATCAAAATCGTTTGTCGTAGCGGGTCTGGGGGAGGTTTAGAAAACAGATTTACTGTGACAGATTACTCTCAAGAATTATAAAATAAAGGGCCAAACATAATGACAGATCAGCTGGTGTAGCTACAAGAAAGGAAGGAGGAAACAATGTACATCTTAAATCTTGTGATTATTCAGAACTATATAATTCATTACTACAATTATCTGGCTAGCGGGGTAATTGTACTTGTTGACCAATTATACTGGTTTCAGTTGTGAAAAATTAAAAAAAAAAGGCTCCATGTTGCTGCACCTTCTGTTCACCTCCAGATGGCAGTAGCAATAAAATATATCCCCAGTGTCTGCTTAGGTGTTACACATCCTTCATACTGTGCTCAGAGATGCATCATCATTTTCAACAACCCGTTCTATACACCGGTGTCTTGAGTGGCCCTTACCTTCCGACTCTAGTTCCAGATCTTGAGGAAGCTGTCCCAGGACCCTGTTGCCACAGCCATGCCGTCGTCAGTCACGCCCAAGCAACTCACACGGTTATCGTGCCCAGCCAGGACACCTGCAGAAAGAGCAGAGGTTGGACACAATGGCAATAGTCTGCTCTGAGCTGATGAGATGCTGTATCCCTAATGTCCAACTGACACTGCTCTGCATTCTCATGCCGTTGTTGGGGGAGGGGGGTGGCCGTGAAATGATCTTAAAGATGTTTAGTCTGATTTACGTATAAATATAAAGGTTTCTAATAATGCTCTAATGTGAGAGTAAATAGCTAGCAATGATAATCCATGGTCAGAACAAACCATGAATGGATCTAATAAGAGTGTGTGTGTGTGTGTGTGTGTGTGTATTTGGAAGACCCTGCCTAGATCTGGCCCTCCTCTGATCATCACCACACCATACAGTCAATAGCTATAAAGTATTCATGTGCTGTAGGGGCTCTTCCGCCAGTTGTTGGGGGGTGTGGTCATAGTAGTAGCAGTCACAGAAGCTCGCTCTACTAGGCCTACTCTACTCTCACAGCTCTACACTACTAGGCCTGCTCTACTCTCACAGCTCTACACTACTAGGCCTGCTCTACTCTCACAGCTCTACACTACTAGGCCTGCTCTACTCTCACAGCTCTACACTACTAGGCCTGCTCTACTCTCACAGCTCTACACTACTAGGCCTGCTCTACTCTCACAGCTCTACACTACTAGGCCTGCTCTACTCTCACAGCTCTACACTACTAGGCCTGCTCTACTCTCACAGCTCTACACTACGGCCTTCTACACTGGGGAAAAATGGGTCATCTCATATTATAAGACAGAGAACCACTAACTAACCGCTCATTTCTGCTTATTTATACAACATAACTAGTCTCTTTCTGCCAAGAGGTCTCTTTAAGAGCCACATGTGAAAATTTGGCCTGGGGCTTCAGCACTAGGCAACCCTGGTAGGGGCTAGTTGAATGTGCTACTGGACAACGGACACAGTCTTTCATCTCCATGCTACAATACAGCAGTACAACCATAGGCGCCTACTCCATGGGCAAATGGGGCTCTTGCCCACACTTTTAATTCTGTGGGGGTAAGTCTTTTTGGCCCCACAGTTTTGTCACCGACAACTACGATTTTTGGTCACAATAACTATGAATATAATCTCATAAATACCACAATTACTTTGAAGAGTTATTAAAAAAAGTACAATAAATCAATGACACCCCCCTTGGCTTACATTAATGGTATGACCCACACACGTGAAGGCTAGTACCTAGCGCAGTACTTTGAAATATCAGGAGATAAATATGAATCTATCGTCAGAAGGTGAAGAGAGCTAGACAAACAATGAAATATTAGGCGCAACGTGCTAGATTGAGGGGAAAGATGCAGCGTTTCGTAACTCATATCTATATTTAATATAGCAATTAATGTTGCATTGTTGTACCTCAATTGATTTATTTATCAAACAAATCGTTTGACACAAAAGGTTTGACGTCATTTAATATTGCTGCCATAAGCGATGTTCAACATAGTATGGGAATGAGACAGGCTCATAGCCACGACATCCATTAGCATCCACTGGAACCTCTGGCTGTCCACACAGGCTGCTATTGTGGTCACAAAACTAAGTTTGGTTTGGGTAAATCTCTTCTTTGTTTGTGGCGCATTCATACTGACAGTGCTTAGAATTGTGCAGAGAATTGTAATAATAATTTAAAAAAAACATTAAAAACAAAACACCTGGATGCCCTCCATCCCCTGAAACTGGATTCATGATCCATACGCAGCATTTTACACCAGTGAAGAGGCACACCAAAGGGCAAGCCAGAACCTCAAGGCACACCTGTATTCATATCCATGCAAAATAGCCTATAACATATCTTCTTACTCTTATCCCTCTGTAAACGTTTATTTGTATTTACTATGGCAAATAAAATCTGACAAACGACTCTAAATTACAAGAAACATCAGTTTTGATGTTGAACGGTTTCTGCGGTTGGGGTTGCTCAATACAATAATGGATTTAATAGATGGGATTTTAATATAAATTAATCGGCCCAGTGGTGGCCCAATTTCAGCAGTTGGCATTCTTCAACATCGAAGCATCATCGGGCCAGTTGACAGCGATCGACTCCGGGTCGATTCTGGCTGAGCGGTGGGCTCAGTGCTGGTACTGTCAGCAGCCGGTCAGGGCAGTGTACTCAGCCGATATCGCTGCATCGTTCACCCCAGATCCCATCCGAGTCTGGTTGCTGGTATCGGGCCGAGTGATTAATTCTGGTGTGCCGGATTCATGCTGGAATCGGGTCTTTTTTTGCTAGCTGGGATATTGCAATAATAATGTATGGTTGTCACAAAATCCCACAGCACACTTGGACCAGTTATGAATAATATAGACTTTGCCTAACAGCTCCAATTTACATTAATAGATATTTCTCTTATAGGAGCCTTATGTGACTCAACTGGACGTATATGAAACCTAATATGATCAGACACATTGTTAGCATTACTTTTCAGAAACTGAATTGAAATGTCTCTGTATGGAGTTTGTTCCCAGTTGTGGACAACCTGTAATGATTGGCAGTGTTGAAGTAGCCTGTTCCTTAACATACCATAAAGGCCTTTACTCTGAACCTTTATTGTTCAGGAAAGGCAATGGGTTGGATTAGTTCTCAGTCCTGAAAATGTCATATCGGCAGGAAAAGTAGCACTGGTATCCCTTTTCTAAACCATTGCTATTGTCAGTGTAGAAGTAAATGTAGTATTTACTATTTTACTTTTATATCTGATATTTGTTAATCATTGTGTGCATTTAATATATCCATACCACATTATATTGCTTATGTTAAGCATATGTTCAAATAATTTACAAAGCAATTGTAGACCATTTGTGTGTGAGCTTCTTTCAGCGATCAGTGAATAAACATTCCTAGTGTGATATCTATGCAGGATGCTGCATTCAGCGAGGGCTCACGCTTTGACCCGTTTGTTGATTAGGGCTCTGTCCGGAGACGGAGATGTCCCACAGGTCGCGACACAATAACCTGCCCATCAGTCGTGAGGCTCTGCTCGGTGGCTCACCTGCGCGGTCGGCCTTGAGGGTGTCCCAGACGTTGCAGTTGAAGTCGTCATAGCCAGCCAACAGCAGGCGGCCACTTTTGGAGAACGCCACTGAGGTGATGCCGCAGATGATGTTGTCGTGCGAGTAGACCATCAGCTCCTGGTCGGCGCGCAGGTCAAACAGCCGGCAGGTGGCGTCGTCCGAGCCAGTGGCGAAGGCGTTGCCATTGGGGAAGAACTGAGGGAGGAGAAAATACAAGAGAAAAAGGAGAGCATATCACTGTTATGTGTTGTTCTTCCATTCATGACTAAGTGTTACACAGATTCCTGATTCCAATTTGTTACTCCGATTTTGAAGAATTGTAATATGTTAAAGGGCAAATCAGCACTAAAACATGTTTTTTGAGCTGTAAATATGGCCATATGACTTCTCTGTAGTGAATAGAATCAATCCTGTAGTTAATATCAACATTTTCCAAATTAATTCCTGCACCTGCTTCTAGGGCAAGAAACCATTGTTGTACTGCCCTCTAGAGGCTGAAACGTTCAACCATGTTACACTTCTAGCCACACCCCAATCAGTGATGTCATGGCAGGTACTTCCCTTTTACGACATCACAAGCTTTGCAATCTGCTCCGATCAGTTACCAGAATGCTAGTAAAAGTGGATTTGGGGTGCGACCTGTTATCACAAAGACACCCCATCCACTCTTGCTCCCCACCCCACTTTTTGCATTTTTCAAAATTGTCTCATAGGCAGACACGGGCTGAAAACAGTGTGCTTACGTACTCCAAGTGTACCAACTAGATAATGAGCAAGAATTTACATACAGCCAGTGGTAACTGTATTGTGCCAGTGAAAGTTTATGCTGTATGCTAATCAAAAATGGATTTCATATGGAAAGATCTATGTGGCAAAAAGGCATCCTCCAAGATAGTTTTCTGTTAAGAAATTCAGTGGAAGTGGATCTTGGATTAACACCACAGTTGAAGAGATTATATATAAATTAGAACTGAACTAAACTAACTGTACTTTACTGTGGCACATGGAAGCACCTTTGACAAACAAAATTTGTTTGCAGCAAACATGTCAATTCTTACTTTACTGCCTCAAAACATTGGCCACTGACTGTAAGGGTTAGGGACCATGTCAATGCCTGAATAATACATGTGACAAGTAAGTATGTGTGCATTAAATAGGAGCTGGTGACAAAGGGGCGGTTGACAGCCTTACGCAGATGGCATTAATGTCTGACTCGTGGCCAGTGAAGGTCTGTCGGCACATTCCTTCTCTGACGTCCCACAGCTTGGCGGAGGCGTCGCACGCCCCGGAAACAAACAGCCTGGTGTCGGGCGCCAGCGACAGGCTCATGACATCACCAGTGTGACCGACAAATGTGGTGGTCTGCTGACCAGTCTCGATGTCCCAGAGAGCACTGGGGTGGAAGGAGAGAGGACATCGTTAATACCATGGTGTGTTGACAAAGTACAGATACAAAACACAAAGGGCTTCTGTTATTTAAACATGTAGAATGTTCTAGAGGGCTTTGAAATTCTATGAACTGTTGTTCTGTGAGGAATTTTGTTTGTTTTGTGTCCATGTTCACGGACATTTGAGGTGATTCAAATTCAGACACTCAACACTGACAGCTCAAGCTTGACTCTGCTTTAAACTAGGGTGCACTTAAATACAATATTGGTCATGGTTACCAATATTGATTTGGAAAGTTCATACTTCTGTGTCTGTTATGCTTCTATACATTGCACATTGATTTGCAAGAATGATGGATTTGGTACTTTCTACCTAGCAATATTTTAAGATCTGTAAGTGTTCTACTTGTCAAAATTGTTTACAATGTCTTTTTTTAAAGTTTAGATTAGAAGGCCTCTAACAACAGCAAGCAAAACAATGATAAACGTTATTTGTATAGTAAAACACAAATATGCTTTATACAGTCAGTTACAAGTCAATGTAATTCATAAAATAGCAAGTAAAACAGATACTATAAAACAAGAGAACGCATGGAGGCTAAAGTGGAATTATAATAAGAAATACAAACACAATAAAACAAAATATCACATTAAAACATAAAATTACATTGATACATAAAACATTAAAGTCTGATGAGGCCTAAAAGCAGTCGCTGACGTAATACTACAGAAGTGACTTAAAAGATGATACTGATTCAAGCAGATTGTTCAAAAATCTAGGAGCCCTTACTGCAGAAGTCTAAGCCTAAGTCTAAGTGTGAAATTGTGGTCTTTCTTACAAAATGATCCACACAGATGTTGACCCTTAAAATATTTGGAATTAAAATGTCAACCCTTTTATACAGATTTCACAACACAATATTACTCTTGCCATGAGGATTTCAAAATACAAAAACCCAAACCCACAAAACTAAAAAGTTAGAATCTTTGGAGAGAAGCATCCTGTGTGTTGTGGAGAACACCTTGGGTGCAGTACCCATACTCACCAGCTGGTGTCTCCAGAGCTGGTGACGATCTGGTTGTCATCCAGGAAGCGACAACAGGACAGATAACCTGACACAAAGACACAAGCCATTTTAATCAATGCTGGACTGTCACCTATCATACAGGATTGGGGTGGGCAGGGGAGGGTTCTCCTCCCATCTAGATATACACAGAAGAAAGGGCTCGTTCATTCCAAGTCCTCACCACTGAGGGATTGAAAAAGCTGTAGATGGAGCAGATGATTTGACTACTTCACCACCAGATACAAGAAAAAGCTGGAGGGCTTCTCTTAGTTCATGACTTGCTCCCATGTTCTGTCCCTTTACTAACTGGCAGAGTTGACATCCCCCCTCCCTAAACCAAGGGAACTAGAGCTAAAATGCTGACACACTTCCTGCATCATGTGACAGTTGTCAGATGAATGCTCCTTGCCCAAGAGCTCAACACTTGAGTTAGAGCTTTAAGCTAGGCTCATCAAACTAGCGTCTTTGTGCACGCAACTGACGATGAATCCCTCATGATTCAGACTAATGAATGAGTACATGTTGTGTTCATGCTAGCATACATCCAGCCAGCCTGCTCACCTGTGTGTCCGGCAAGCTCACGGCTGACGCGCACGTTGCCCTCGCGGGTCTTCAGGTTGTAGATGGAGCAGATGTTGTCCAGGCCTCCGCAGGCCACATAGTTCCCAGAGGGGGCATAGGCGCACGTCATCACCCAGGAGGAGCGCAGTGGGATAGCATGGACCTGGAGGAGTGGGCAAAAAGGATAGGATCATTAGATGGTATTAGTGATCGACCGATTAATTGGGAGATTTAAATTTTAAATTCTTAGCTTTCAAAGCTCAATATATTTAATTGGCCACTTTCAATAACATATACAATGTTTACTGTCTGTTAGGGCAGCTTGACTATGGCAAAAATAATTTTATTTTATAATTTTGGTCAATATTGAGATCACGATTATTTAACATGATTACTCATTGACTTTGGAAACATCATGCATTTATTGAACTTTAAAAAAAAAAAAAAAAAAAAAATGTGTGTTTTTAAACAGTGGATTTCCTTGAACTTCATATATAATTCAACTGAAAAACAAATAAAACATGTAAGTTTGCAAGCCTGGCCGCTCCCTGTCTCATACATTGAGTCCAGTTTACTTTTATTTGTGGTAACAGTTTAGTTTTTTGATTACATGTGGACATTTATTTAGTTGATACATTTTTTTTATTTAAAATAAGTGCACTGCAGTGCAGATCTACTTAAGCAAACAAAGACAATGCAGACAATAACATTAGTGTTCAATAAATGTTCATTTAAGTTCAGCAATTTTGTTTCTCATTTGTTATTATTAAATTGT
This sequence comes from Polymixia japonica, assembly GCA_900302305.1. Classification (NCBI taxonomy): domain Eukaryota; kingdom Metazoa; phylum Chordata; class Actinopteri; order Polymixiiformes; family Polymixiidae; genus Polymixia; species Polymixia japonica. The sequence goes on from OMKK01091478.1 coordinate 24,349, forward strand.
TGTATTTTATCAGATGTAACAAGACAACAAAAACCCCCCCAAAAACCCATGATATCAGCATAATAAATGGGCCATCGGCCCCCTGCTCTCTAAATATTGGCATCAGCCATTGAAAAACTCATATCGGTCGATCACAGAAATAGCAATGAAAAAAGAGCCTAACCTGGTAGCCTAGAGGCTACATTTGATGCCATGTAGGCCTTTCTTTTTTAAACAGGCTACAGATGTTACAGGCTACAGATGTTTTGTAATACACCACAACTGAGGTTGTCATAAACAATTTGAGGTTGTTGTCATTCTTCCGTTAACCTAGGTGTTCATTATATTTGCTTTTGTAAGAGACTGTTATTGAAACGTGACCGGTAAGTTTCAAATTTGTCCAGTAAAATAAATTCTTTCCAGACACCAGACCGGCAAGAAACAAAATCCTAGCAGAAACCCTGCGATATACGTAAGAGAGAGCGAGAGCGAGAGAGACAGACAGAGCTGGAGACAGGATGGCATCTAGCAAAGGCCATAAAACAGAAGAGATGTTCCAAATAAATGGTACTGATATTAAGCTTGCTGAGAACCTAAGAAAGCCCTGGACAAAAATGTCTTAAAGGGATTATAAAGTGAAAATAGTTCAAATAACCATAAATTATCACAGAGGGATGTATGCACTACACATCTACCAAATATCTATTCAAAGTAATAGTTATAATAACACACATCACAAGTCAGACATTCTGTATTGAAAAGAGCTCAGGATTGTGTGGCCGTGGTCGGGACCACCCACCACTCCACCTCCCCCCCGCAACTCATCCCAAAACCTAGCGCCCTCAAGTAAACAAACACCTATCCACTGAAAATGGCAGAGAGCCAGGGTGATTAGCTGTCATTTTGCGGACATCTCATCCCAATTTCGGTGCGCTTTTCAGAAATTGAAGAGCGTTTTTCGGACATTCCCCAACTGCATGTTTCAGAGTCCGGGAGGCAGTGCTCATTTCAGGGAGACTTGGGATGTCTGCTATATGTATGAGCCCAAAGAGGAGCCTCAACCAGCGAGGCAGAAGTGGACGAGGTGTGACCAAATCTGCATTCTGCACAAATTGTTACAGAATGGAGCGTTTTAGTGAGTAACCTTAGCCAACATCCCTGCTAGCAAGCTAGCAAAACCGTTAGGGTTCAGACTCAAAGAGACTGTTTTAGCGGGACAGAATAGTTTTATTTGCCTCAAACTATGGGAGGAGATATGCAATGAGATGAAGACATTTACTGGCCAGGATGCCAGGCCACTGATGATGGTATACAGATGCACAGACATAATCAGTTAGAACCTGGTACTAAACTATAACCCAATAGATGGAAATGGAGAGGCTTGATACATTTCCAGATTGCAATGCAATCGATTTACCCGCACTGTTGCTGATGCTTAATAACCCTATATAACATAGTTAGAAGCAAATAAGATTTTACCTTTGCAAACAACTTTAAATGATTGTCTGCTAGTATGGTCCCACACTTGGGGTGTGTTTGAGCTGTGAACATGGTCTGTAATTGTGCTTGATCTTTCTTCAGTTCCTTACCTTGTTTGTGGTATAGCTGTCCCAAATAATGAGTTTGCCATCCTGGGAGGCACTGACCAAAAGCCTGATGGGGAGAAAAAGACAGATGAATTACCAAACCTGAACAATAGCCGTTACAAAACATGTAATTATTGTGACCATTTACCAGAGGTGCACAGATACATTTTTGCTGATGTACATGTACATGGATGTAGACCTTTTCTTTGTACTGACAAAGAATTTAATAAATAGAAATTCTGAATGGTCTGTTCCATATTAATTACCTTGCAAGGCAGCGGGATTCACGAGATCACAAGTTCACGCGAGAATCGCAATCACGAGAATCCATCTTGCCAGGCTTCAAGTTAATTTATTGTGGCCTAACTTTTTTCAGACCTATCAGCGTCCTGCGAGTAACTACTGGCAGCGTTGCAACTACAGGGCGTGGTTTAGCCCATGGTTTAGCCCGTGATAGACAGATGGTTCATCCAATCACCTGCCAAGTATTTTTTTGAAAGTGCCTGCCCTTTTCCAAGTAGTTTCCAAGGATGACTTCTCAGATGGTTCTGTGTAATAAATCATCTGGCATGCGAGGTTAACATATTAAAGGTGTTGTGTTAATCTAGTGTGGCATTTGTTACCCAATTTTGTGATAAAAAAAACAAAGTAAAATTAGGTTCAACATAGTCCAGAAGTAGGCTTTGGGAGCATTAGGCACTAGGTCCTGGGTTGTGGTGCAACCATGTTTTTGTATTACAGAGGGCTCCCAGGTGCCTGTATGGCTGTTCTCTGCTATCTGGGTGAATTCAACAAGAGTAACCACAGTGACAGGACCCCAATGCACACAGGAGCAGGAAGCGGAGCGCATACACTGGGGTGCAACGGCTCCCACCGGAGTCTGCTGGGAGTATGCAAATCTTAACTACCGTGCTGGCAGGCACATGCACACATACACTCACCGTACCAAGAATAAGTCAGAGACAGATAGTTCTTCTCAGAAATTCAAGTCTGAAGGAATCATTTTAAATTGATGGAAATTAAAGGGGACCTATTGCGGTTTTCCTTATTTTCTGTCATGAAAATGTTACAATATCAGATATTAAACGTGGCCAAAGGTTCAAATAATGAGCTAAACAAATGATAAAGTAATCCCTGTGAGCAAAAAGCTCTGAACACTAGGTTTCAAACGTTTCAAAAGCTTTCTTTATATGGCCATCTTCTCCAGGCAGTGACAAAAGTTCCCTGGTCAAAGACAATGAGGGAAAGATGATGCAATTTTTCAAGTAATAAGCAATCAACTATAACCGACAGTGCAGGGAGATATTATAGTCGTTTGGTGACAGCAGAATAACATTTTACTAGTTACGTTACCTTTGTTATTTCCTGACAGCAGACATTTTAGCGCATTTCCCACACATACACCAAACAGAGATGTCCTGCTGTAATCTTTGTTGCTGCAGATTTTCATGCTGTCCATTCTCATATTCCAAATCAGATTCTGGCTCGAACATGTACAGTTGGATTTGAGAAGTTGCCAATTTCCAATCAAGAACGAAATTATATGTTACTTCGTAGGTTTACCATTTCACTTTCACTTTCCACACTGGCAAGAGGATGTTGGTCAGTCAGAAGAAAGTGGGCTTATAGGGAGGGAGGCCTTAAAGAGACAGGAGCTAATACGGCTGGTTTCAGACTGAATAGAGGGGCTAGATATAGAATAGATACATTTTTGGACTTTTTTGAAATGTGAATCATGCAAAGCTGCTCTAGTGGAGTCCCTAGTGGAGTCCCAGGATAAACAGAGTTGGAAATGAGCAAAATAGGTCCCCTTTAAGAATTCCATCAGCTCAGCTCCATCCCAGTTTTAAGTCCTATGCTGACATTAACACCGAGATCAAGCCATGGAATGTAGTTAGGAGCAGGAAATGTGTAACATTAGATAAGCTTCAGATTGACTTCCTGTGCTATGTGAAGAGTTTGTATCAGCTGGCAGTCAATGATGTTGCACCTTGAGGTGTTCACTTTCATGTCAAGAGGAAGAGCTCAGAAATAACCCCAGGCAACTGTGACAAAGGCAGTCTCGTGAGCCTCGCTAGATATAACAAACAACTGTGGGGTAAACTGTAATTTGCAGAGTATATAAAGCATTGTTTTATGTGGGACATGGGTTATGAATCAACAAGTTTTATGAGAACCGAAGCCCATCTTGTCCTACATTTATATCCCCACTGTTGATGCTGATAAAAAGGTATTAATGTGTCCAAGTTTTTCTTTGAATAACTGTCACACTCCATCCTTTTCTACCCGAGTAAGATGCTTAGCAGAGATTGCAATGCATTATCTGACTTTCCAAACACACTGCAATAAAGCTGGAGTGGAATTACCTAGCCGCTGCCTTGCTAGATTAGTGCTGCGATTTGAACTACATTTACTGATTAGAAAAAGCTTTGCTTACATTAGACTACTACATCAAATCTTGTGGCTTTTCAAATTACTTGAGTATTTATTCCCCAAATTTATTGTTCATAAGGTCTTAACTGGCAAGATTATTATATTATTATTATATTATTATTATTATATTTGGGACAAACTTGATAGTTGGACTTTAGGGGCATGGTTGTAGGCAAAACTGTAAAACTCATCATGTGGCCATAGTAAACCACCAACTACTACCCTGATACTTTAATGCCACTGATAACATTGGCTCCAGAGGGAAACTGGACCTCTGGACTGAACAGAACAGGTCTCGTGTCACAGCCCTTGTGCTGAAGTAGCCCCAGACTCTGGGTCAAAGCATCTCCATACCGCCTTCTTTCTGGGTGGCTGCACTGTGTGATAAAGACTTCAAGCCCTTTTAGAAAAACAAAGAGAAAAATGCTACTGGACCAAAGAAAGAGGAAAAGAACATTTTAGATTGCATCAGGATGTATCAGGGTCAGCACTAGGGTTGGGTACCGAACTCTGTACTTTTAAGGGTACCGACCGAATTACCGAATCACGTTAAATCAATCAGTGCCAAAGTTCGGTACCTGAGAGCACATCGGGGTGAGAGAGTAGGCTAGAGTATATGTTAGAGACTACGTCACCCCTGCATCTTACGTGAATTGCATACTATTTCAGGGAAATATTACAGTATGGGACAGTGAATGACCTAGACCAGGGATATTCAATTAAAATTCAATGAGGTCCAGTTACCAAAAGTTCCTCCCGGCAAAGGTCCAAACCTCAAAAAGTCTAAATTGCGTCTTATAGCCTACCACTACGTCCATCAAATAAAGTCAACAACGTACATTTTCATATCGTTTCAATAATATTTATTGCAAATTTTAAAAAGTAGGATTTACTTTACATAAATTGGTCCGTCCATTGATCTTTAAAAGTTTGGTTTTCTGTATCAACTTTCCTTATCTTGGAGCCATGATGTCATCACTCTCTCTTCTCTATCTCTCTCTCTCTCTAGCGAACTGGCCACGCAGGGTAAATAATCGATTGTATCGATTGAGTATTAACTGGATTAGCTCAGTCAGAAAAAAATAACGCTCCATGAACATTATTATTTATTCTCATTAATTTATCAGAAGTTGGTCACGGGTCCGGATAGAAGCGTCACTCGGTCTGGGTCCGCACGCACACACACACGCGCACGCATAGGTTTAGTGTATTACATGCATATTACAAATTACATTTTTGTTATTACAGAGAGAGTAAAGTACCGAAAAATGGTACCGTTGGGTATTGCAACGAATTCCAGGTACTGGTTCAAATGTGAACAGTACCCAACCCTAGTCAGCACAGAGGTAAAGAACTACTTTCTTTTTTGGCTTGGGGACTGGGAGGATGACTGAGGTGACAAAGCAGTTTGGTCAGCTTTAGTGCTATGGTGTCTCTGTAGACTGGAGCACACCTGCGCTAGAGTAATTAGTTTGCCAGTTGCCGATGTGAGGTCTGTGTGTATGAGAGTGTGAGAGTGAGAGAGATAGAGAGAGAACCTCTTGGGACAGTCCTCTGTGGAAAAAATAAAAAATAATAAAATAAGTCTAGGTCAAAACCTAGTATCTGGCTGGACCGTGTATGGTCAATTAGGGTTGGGCGGATCGATACCAAAAGTATCGATACTACAGATACTACATCTCATTTTGAAGATCGATTCTAGTATCAATAGGATCGATACCAAAACGGAGAATGGATCCATCTCTCTCTCTTTCTCACAATTTTATTTCATGATCGAGTAGAGAAACTGTCTCTGTAAACTCTGTTCTGGTGTAAATTATGTCCTGTGCACGTGAACATGCTTCTTGCATGTGCTCTCTGCTTCTCTGCTGCTGCTGTGTGCGCTCACTGTCAAACAACACACACACTGAGCGCTGCAGGACCGCTCCTCTTTAGTATTACTTGGTATCAGATCGAAACCAAAATTTGTGGTGTCGCTCACCCATAGATGTGCAAAATTGTGGCCAAAAGCCTTGTTGCTAGAGGGCAGATGTCTTCGTAACATAAGGATTATGCCCAACATATGTTGTGATTTTCTGTTTATACTTTTCTCTCGTAATATCATCTAAACTAGAACAGTATGGGCTTTCCTCCATCTCATCCATTCTGCTTTTCACTTCCTGCCCTCCATCTGAATTTCGCGCATCATCGGAATGACATGACTGCAAACAATGTACGGTGTAACTTCATCATTCAGTCAGTGACAGACATTCGCGTTTATAGGGCTGGCCCTGCTGTTGCGGTCCAGCCAAAAAAAGAGCATGCGCATGTCTGCCTTGTCTGCTCAGGCTTAGCACAAAGCCAAACAAAGGACGACTCCATTTTGAGTATTTTCCCTACCCACATACCCCACCCCTTATACACACACACACAAGGCATAAACACACTGCAACTATATTCATTCATGCGTACCTACTGTGCACGCAACTACTGTGCACAGAGAAAGAAATCTCTATTTCTAAAATGCCAGGCCATTAACAATTTGTTAGTTGACATGGTATGTTTAAATAAAGGCTAAGCAAAAACAGCAACAGCTTTTGGGATGGCAAGAGAGAGTCGTGAAAGGTCTCTCTTTAACAAGGATCCTGAGGAGATGCAGTTGGCACAAAGAGAGTGAACAACATCTTCCATTTCCTGGATTTAGGCGAAGAGGGGGTTGAGTTGGATTGAATTATTTAGTTAATGGACAAAATGATGCTGAATGACATTACCTCGAGTCAGTGCCCCAGTGCATGGCATAGATTTTAGCCAGATGCCCCCTCAGTGTCCGTCTAGTGCGCATCTGAATTCGGCCAACAGGGTCGATGTTAGCTGTGATCTGAAGATGTTGCAAAGAAGGAATAAAATAAATAAATAAAAGATTACGTTGAGGCAACAAATTAGAAGACAATAGGTTATCTCTCTCTCTGGGCTATGTGCTAAGTGTACTCAAATCTCCAGCCCCAATGGCCCTGACCCCATGTAGTCTAGAATGGGCAGGTAGAGTTTTCGATATGTCAAAAGTTCCATGGTACGCTACCAAGTATGCAAGACAAGAAATTGAAAACTGACTGGCTAAGTTATACTAGGTTGCAAGCATAACTTGTAGCTAACTCTGACCCATCCATTTCCAAGTACTCAAGTTGATTTTAATTCATCGTGGATTGCAACGAATATGTGAACAATGACAATTAATGAAGAATATGTTAAAACACTTAGAGCTTTCTTACCTGAGAAAGAGTAGCATCTGCACACGCTTTCCTGGCATCCTGAAACACACCAATACAGTCAGATCACTTTCAGTCCACTGTCAGCACATAGTATGACCTCATTCAGTGTATCACATACCTCTACTACAACCTGACTTGGTAATTGTTTTGATAGGTCTTATGGCTTATGTTGGATGCGGCTGCATGGAAAGGCAGCTGAGCCTATCATATAGCAAGGTCCTCATTGTATCCGTGTCAGTCTAGTTTCACAGCCATTGACCGATGACAATTTTACCCCAATGACATTGTCTTTCAGGATTGTCACCATTTTTCTCCAATTTCAAATGAATTGAAAAATGAAATATCTGACATGTATAATTATGTTCTAAAGTATGGTCACAACTGCTCATGGCTGTATTTCCCTTCATCTGTGCCTGGACTAGACAGCTCATTAACATAACCTCACCTCCCCTACCTCCAGCTGGTCACTACCGTGAATCTAGTGCCCCCCATCGGAGCTCTGTCACCTCACCAGGGGCTTTGTTTACTTGATGATTTATTAGACTGAAGATATTTGTATCACTAAAATTTAGCCCCCGAGCCTGTGACGGCTAAGCATGGGTTTTAGATACATTTCACGGCTGTGACCACTTTTACATTTGCAAAGTGAACAATAGATTCAACTTGTATTTTGACGTTTGACTCCAAAAAGATTGTTTTTCCATCTAAACATCTTACCCTGAGAATATATGTAAATGTACCCAAATTTTAGGTAGAAGCAAACGATCTGGTTTTATTTATTTGACAAAGATCTGAAATCTACCAGATACTTTAAAGAGTCCTTAAGTAAGTAAAATAATATCTTTAAATAATATGTTTAAATGTAAAGTGGCAATCTCGAAGATCTCAGAAGACTTTAAGTTAAAAAAAAATTCTGTTAAGTCACTATCGCCGAATGAGGCAACACAGTGGTGACTGAGCCTATGGCCCACCAATGAAAGCCCTTGCATTTGCAGTATTATGAATATTATAGTATATTTAAAATGAAACAAACCCCCTGCTTAAAATAGCTGCAACTGAGACACAGTTAATGAGCAAAACCATGGTGTATATATACTTAGCATAGGAGAATATTTTGTTTCTGTACTTCCGTTTACTTCCGCCCCCTGGTGGTGCTCTGTCAATCGTAACGGGTTTGATAAAACAATGTTTTAGTTAACAAAACAGAAAGGTGTAAAGAGGACAGATGAGGACTTACTCTGATCTGGTTCTTGAGCTGCTCGGCCTCCTGGCGTAGCTGGTCCAGTTCGCTCATTTTCCTCTGCTAATGGTGTGCTTCGCTCCGCCGCCTAGACTCTTGCTGATCTTGGAAAGAAAAGAGATGAGCTCAACACACTACCCACATACTGTTCATCTGATTAGGGTCTTAGCAATTAGCAGTATACATTAAAGTGGCCCACAAACCCAAACACACTTTGTCCAACATAAAACGTTTACAAAATCCAAGTGGCACATATGAGAAGGGGGGTCTTTTTATGGTTTACACTTTGTGAATTCAGGTTCGACAGCCTATTGGGAGCAATAAGCAATACTTGAAACCTTTCCCAAACTGAAATGATTGACAGTCACCACTAATAAATTCCAGCTCAGGATCACATAGCATCCTTGTGATCCAATCTGTAAGGCCCAGACAAAGTCACAGGGAATCACAGAAGCCCAACACTTTCTAGAAAACTCAAAACTTGCCAGCTTGAAGCTGTTACCTAGCAACAGGCACTCCTGCAGCTAGTTTAAGATTCCAATTTTGTTCAATGATGTTGAATTTGTTTTCTCATTCCTCCCAAACAATACCAAACCCATGGGCAAACATCTGGCCAACACCGAGCAGCAGATAACCATTCCTCGACAGCCAAAGCAAAAAGCAAAATCCACTCAGCAGGCAGAGAACGCAACGTACCCCTCCCTCTGACTGTCACAACGAAACAAGACAGAGTGCAGATATCAAGAAAGGACAGGGGGACAATGAGAAGCTGGCTTGGATTTCTTTGCACTACTGGAGGCCCAATGTGCTTAGGTGATTGGCAGGCAGTCGTGAAGCTCTCAGTGCTCTGGCCTCTGGACTCTAAACTCTCCTCCACCAATGTCATTCCTGTAATCCTGGGACACAGTTGATTCAGCTCCTCCAGCCAAATCCGGTTAAGACAAAACCTGCTGATGATCCTAAAAGCAGTGGCTATCCCGCTGACCCCAATCCTCTGGTCAACGTCCTTAGCCCTGACACTTTCACTCTCCAGAGAAAGGAGACAAAGTACCAAACAAACCTTAAAGTGGGAGAAATAGCAGGATAACACCGAGCTTGGCCTTCTCGGTTTCCTGGGTTGGAGGAATGTTGGGTCACTCAGGGGAGACGGCTTGTAAATGATACCAACACTGAGGAACACTGCAATCAACCAATCAATCAACTGAATTACTCTAACTGCCTAAGTGCTGGTACAAATGAGGAATGCATTACAAGCCAGCTGATATTAGTTTACAAAATGACACTGTACATTCTCAATGTACATTCTCAGGCCTTTCTAGTTTGTTTATTAATGGACAAGAACTAAGTTTTCAAATCCTAAAATCAATTACTTTTAAGCATCTCTTGAAATAATTCTTTCTTTACATTTTCTTTCCTAATGTTTTTCCTGTCAACCATTCCAAGGGGCATATCAACCCCACAATTTTATAAAACTAAATCACTGCCATGTACTACATCTGTAATACAGACCCTTGCAAACAGGCTAACCGACATTTGTACACGAGACCTTACCTCCCTCTTTCTCTGGGTTTCAATATGGGTCCTCTGTCTTGCGAGGTGTTGAGACCCTCTGAATGAAGACCTTATCCTTCAAGCGCCTGACATCTCAGTAGTTACCTGTCACCTGATTGGCCAGTGCAGCTGAATGGGTATGCGTCTAAGCAATGCGATTTAACCCCCTAATCTTGTTGATAAAAAGGTGTCATGGTAATATCGCAGGCTAATTCTCATCTTCTCTGTAATGAGTCCTCCATGTCAGTGCCAGTTTATTTAACCCTCTGCTGGCCTTTTCAACAAACGCTGTGTAGGCACGTATCAGCTTCCTTAACCTAAAAATGTATATCTATGAACCTGGTATACTTGTAAAAGACTGGTTCAAAGGTAAAACCAACAGTATCTAGTCGATGAAAGTATATGGAGTTGTACTGATGAAGCTTGGGTTCTTGCAGGAATTAAGTGTCCACACAACCACTGCACCTTATTCTGGCTGGGAGTTTTCAAAGCCATTACTTTCTTTATGCCACTGGAATCTCTCATCAATTCAAAACATGCTTACCAAGACTGCATCTGGATTGCATCAAAACCTTTATCTCCAATGTCATCTCCAAGTTAACAAATTAGAATTCTCTTTATGAATTACTGGACAAATCAATGGTCTGATTGAGAGTAAAAAAAGATAGTGTTTGTAAATTGCATACTTAAGATGATACTTCGTTGTATTTTAGTACTGTGATCTTTTTTGGAAAGATACATGATATTGATGATTGAATATTATAACGCCAAGTAATTATTTTTCATGCCATGTTTTTGGCAGGAATTTAAGTGGAGGCATTCCCTCATTAGATTTTAACCATTGGGCATAATTTACAACTATAGGCAGAAGATGACCATCCAGTTGAGATGGTCAAATGAA
>OMKK01091479.1:0-17500 GCA_900302305.1 Polymixia japonica
TGTGTGTGTGTGTGTGTGTGTGTGTGTGTGTTGCTTGGCAGAAGAATGATTATTTGTTATAAATAAATTGTTGCATTTTTTGTTGCTGTTTATTTTATGAAACCTTGCCAGGTATATGTAGTAACCGTTTCATAAAAGCAATAAGCCACGCAAGGCCGTGGTTTACAGTGATTTTAGAACAGCTGAACCCGGAGCGGAGTGTGGCTTATTGCTTTAATAATCCATCTCTGGACCAAAGTCTTCATCAGAATTCTATACCACATTATATGGTAAACCCACACCATCTAAGCCACCTTCAGGATTGATAGAAATATTATTCTATCAGTATTGTCTCCTTATTGATTAGATTGGTAGAAAGAAATGTAGATATGTATGTTTAAGGCCAATAATATTAGTTGGGCCCTAGTATGTAGATACTGTATGTGATGATGACCCTGGAGTTTCAAAGACATAAGACACACAATTAGGACCCCAAGCAAAGTGGCCACCAGACATTTGGTACTATCCAGACATATGAAACCCAGCCAGAGTGCTGTGTTATTCCACTCATGGTAGTAATGCCATTAAATTGAAGTGCTTCATATCCTGCTCCCTGTCCTTGAAATGTTATACAAGAACAGCAGAGGACTCTGTGTGATAGCTTTATCAAATACAATCTGATTGCCACTTTTAATCAAACACTAGACCAACACTTTGATCCTCTCCACCCCAACAACCCTTATCTAAATCCCTAATTGTGTATGTTATGACACTATGCTGTCTATGTGAATAGTTGATGTATAGTTGAACCAAAACTACCACTACGGACAGGATTTTGGCTTTAACATATCATTATAAAATACATTTGATTGAATGGCTACGGAAGAATGACACCATCACCATTAAGACTGGTTCCTTAGAAACCTCACGTTCACTACGCAGTTTTGTGTGTCTCCTACGGAAATAGAGAGACCAACGTACAGCACAAAGGAAGTCTGTCAACCAAAACAGGAAGTTTTAGTCCTCTTCTTTCAACAGTCTTTTTTTAACTGAGCTTTGTAAACAAATATAAGTCTGTAGTTGCTGGGCTTTGAAAAAACAAACAAAAAACAAGATTAGGTTGTCTTTGCGACAGCTATGTAAATGAATAATACCACTAGGAAACTCAAGGGGTCGCCAGAAAATCAAACAATCTTGTCTGTAGCTGCTTTAACTGTAAAAAAATATGAAGTCTGAACAGCTACTACTGAAGCTTATATGTGGACCCATTACATTTTTATAATTTATTTGTTTATTTTATTTTATTTTATTTATTTCACTCTATAGTGTCTTGATATGTTCCATGGTGTGACATTTTGATTTAAGACAAATGAAAAAGTTTAATAATCTCCAAATCAAAAGTGAAATATGCTTTTCTTATCACTTTAATAAAAATGTACAGAGCAATTTAATCAGGTTAACATGTAAATCTTTTGCATAATGGCATTGACAAAGGTTTAAAATTCAGAATCATGACTGTAGTTACTCTAAGAGACGCGTTCATATTTTATCATATTTGACGCAAAAATGTAATTTAAAATACATACGATGTACAGGATGAAATTGTTTAATTAAACTGAAACAATGATCTAGGTAAGGAGAAATATTTTAATACTATAAAAAATTAAACATGTTTAAATTAATTTATCAGCTTCACATCAACTTCTCATGCGTTCATGCATAATATAGCATATGTCTTCATCCTAGGTGTGTATGCTGTGTTCCGTGGGGTACCACCTGTTCTCATGTCACAGATCGGAGAAGACATGCCGTCGCTGGTTGGCGCTGGACTACGCCGGCATTTCCGTTGGCATCCTGGGGTGCTACGTACCGGGGATCTTCTACGCTTTCTACTGTAACGTTGTAAGTGTCACTGTAACAATGATACCTGAGAAGGCGCTCCTGACTGTGATAAGGATTGTCACACAATAGAAATAAATGCAGTGGAAAAAGTGAGTTGGCTAAACACCATATTTTCACAGTATACGTGAAAAGGGGAATTACGGCAACAAGCCGTTACAGTTCAAAACAAGCTGGACTTTTCTCCTCCCCTGTAGCACCTCTCCATTGGTCCTCTCTCCTGTCCATCAAAAACCTCACACACTACAGCTGAACAGATTCTTGGGAGGAGTTTAGAGTCGGGCCGACAATATAAACATGGTTTAGAAAAGAGGGAATATCAACACACTGGCAGTGGCACATTTCGCATATTTTAACATAAAATCAAAAAATATTGCGCATAGCAGCTTTAAATGTGTCACTTCCTTTGATAACACTTTTTTTTTAACATCTCAGTTCATATTGTCCTCTTGGGTGACTGAAGTGCTTAGGGAGGTTGATAGCTATCCTAAGTACAGAACACTGGTTATTTATATGGCTTGTAAGGTTTTGCTTGGAAAACATGTAAAATATGGTACGTCTTAAAAGCCCCTTCGACTCGTAATGCGTTGATTTTTGTTATTTCTCTGTCGTAGTTCTGGCGGCAGGTGTACCTCGTGACCGTGCTGTCGCTGATCCTGGCGGTGTTCTGTGCTCAGGTCCACCCTCGCTACCTCAGTAATGACTGGCGCCGGCTACGCACCACTATCTTCTGCGCCGTGGCCGGCTGCAGCGTGATCCCCGCCTGCCACTGGGTCTGGCTCAACGGGGGGTTCACCTCGGACGTGGTACAGGTCAGGAAATGATGCAGTGGGTCTAGATCATGTGGCAGGCGCTGTGAGAATCAGCGGATGAACACGGTCTACTGTCTTATAGGAGAACTCAGGCCATGGTGAATGTTTTTCGGTTAAATTCCGGTTCTAAGTACAGTATAACGAAGCAATTGATTACATTTTGGTCAGAGCCAATCAGTATGATTGGAAAAGATAGAGAAATTACAATTATAATTAGAGCAGTTATAATGCGACTTATTTCCCTACCTCTAGATCTTCGCTTTCATTCAACTCCAAGCAATATCGAAACCAAGTTTCCGAGATTGCAAACTACGTGTAGTAATGTAATCCATGACAGAGATGTGTACGTCTTCAAAATTCGCATTTTATAATAAAGCATTTAAAAGCCATCGATTTTGAGTTTTCTGCGTGAAAGTAGTCCCTATGAAATGGGTTCAAATACAATGCTAAGTAAGCAAGTTTTATTTTTCGACAAATCAGTAGAATGCACAGGGTATGTTCGCATCAGGGTATACAGATGATACCCTAGCATAAATAAGTTCTTCACAACTGCCACAAGACTTTTTCTACTGACTGTATAATGTCTAATCATTAATGTCTAATCTAATCACTAATCACTAATCGCTTAATGATTCTTTTTTTGTGTAGCTGTTCCTGCCTCGTGTGATGGTGATGTACCTGATAGCTGGATCTGCTTTCCTCTTCTATGTCACCAAGGTCCCCGAACGCTACTTCCCTGGTGAGTCAGTTGCTTCCAATCTTCCTTCCTCTCTCTCTTTCTATCTTTACTTACTCTCTTTCTAATCTTCTCTATTTTCTTCTCTCTCATGGACTCTGATTTCCCTCCGTCTTCAGTCCCTGTAAAATGCCTAATTGGTAAATTGATAAGAATGTTGATACTAAAAGCTAATGTCATCCCTGCTTCTCTCCTAGGCCAGCTGAACTACCTGGGCGCCAGCCACCAGGTATGGCATGTCCTGGTGGTTTTAATGTTTTATTGGTGGCACCAAACTGCTGAATACATCATGCACTTCAGGCACAGCCAACCATGCCCAGGCCAAACCAGTAGCGGCTAGCACAGAAACACAAAAACAGATTAATTTATGGAGGCAGTAGGCTGTTGGCTAATAATTTGATCAACAGCGAATGGTTGCTGGCTAAAGTTGCCTTGCTGTTGATGGCTGGCTTTTAAAGGCTCCAGCCATACCAATTAACCACTGGTTAGCTGCTGCTGCCTAATTGCTATGCAGCTGGTAACTACCATACGACTATTAGCTGCTAATCCTGACTGTTAGCTGCTAAGGTGTAACAGCTGACAATACCTTTGAGTGTCTAAAAGTGTAGGCTAACTAATAGTTACCATCTAGCCAGTGGTTAATTGCTAATCTGCTAGTAGCCCTTGGCCAGCTGTTAGGACCAGTATCTCTTGAACACTAAATGGTTAGTCATTGATACTGTCTATGAGGAGCTAGGAGTTAAAATGCTAGTTGCAAAAAGTTAGCAGACCAGCACCTAGCAGGGCTGTGGCTGGTTCAATCCTCAAAAACTGTCCTCCATTGTCACCATCTCCAGGGCCAGCCCACACTGGCCCTTCTACTGGCCCATCTACTGGCCAGAAAATGGCTTGAAAATAAATGACAGTCTTTGGAATGGCCTATAGAACTAGAACTTCAGTTCTATGGAATGGTCATACATAAAGACATCCCGAGCCATTGATCATGTTTGGACGTTCAGTGGCATCCATTACCTCCAAGCCGCTGACAGGCCTACATCATTAAGGACTCTTGGCCAGCTAATTTTTATATTTTTGGGTATCTGCAGGTTATTACTTTCGTGTTATGGAGACTGTTGTTACATATTTAAATTGTTTTTAGTTTAGAGAAGTGGCAGAGACATGGTGGCCATAGTGAAACCTGGCCAACCTTTTTCTGTCCATCAGGGATGTGACTTTCTTTTTCTTTTCTTTTTTTTTCTGGACTCCAGAGGTTATTTGGATATGAAAGAGTCATTTGTAATGGTTTTACAGATTTGTTTTGTCTTCCTGAACACACCCCTGAGCAATGGCTCCAGAAGGTGATCTTTGTGTAGAGTTATAGAAGAATAGGAGGAAGTTCCATTTTTTTTAAATCAAACTAAATAGCCTGTGAGTAATGGTTATTTCCTCACTTTTGCTGCAGTATTTTGGCTCATTCCCGGGTTCCTATAAAAGTCTTGAATGTATGAACCCCCACCCTAAAACATGCTCCTTTGAAAAAAAAAAGAAGTCATGAGAGAGTTTATAAAAACAAATGGGACATTCACCACCACCACACTGTGAATTGCTCATTCCTGGTGACATACTATTGCCACATATAGTTAATTTTATTAGTCTGTAGTTTAAGGTTGAAAACAATGAGCAATCAATCTGCAATGTCTAATAAAGTGCAGAATTTAAAAATGGAAGATGTGAAAGAATCATGTTAATCCCACAGTGTGTTTTATTCTCTACAGTACTTGAAATGTGTTCTTGTCTTTCTCTGTTTGAGTGTTATGGGTTTTTTTTGCCGCTGGAACAAATATTTTGATTATAATAGAAAAAAATTGATGTCTAACGTTTTACTTTACAATGGCTTTATTGTACAATGGTCTTCATCTTTGTATTACCAAAAGTATTAGCACATAATGATACTGTTAGTATTTACTGAACTGGTGATAAAATTGTGAAACAATTTTGGATCGTAAGCTATAAATTGTCTAACACAGTGCTATTCTGTACTTTACATTATTAATTATGTAATTATTTTAAAGGAGGCCTTTGTAAAGTAAAGTGTTACTGGTACTTTTAAGTTATTTTCACACTTTGGGACTTGTTTGGTTACATATGTTAACACATTTTTTATGAATTCAATCATTCCTGTACTACATTTGCCTTATTTTCTTGTCTGACAATGTACTGTACAAAAACCTAATCTCGCAAATCTATCATCACTCACTGGTGAAATGAAATGTGACCTTGCTAGATTGAGCTTGTTCACGAGGTTCACAAAGACTTATCAGAACAAAGTGGTTGAGCTCAGTATGATATCAAAGTATCTTCTTTTGTAGTTACTCCATAAGGCCAGTATGATCAACTGTGTTTTTTGATGGTATGGTTTTTCAAAATAATTTTGAACAATGCATTAATTCAGAGGGCACTTATGCTGCAGGTTACAGAACTGGAAAATGCTTCTACTACTAGGAGAACTATTATTATTTTGCCTTTTATTGAGTTGTTTTACTTTAAGTTTTGAACGTAGCCTTTTGATTACCATAATTTGGTTAATTTTGAATTACTTTTCATGACTATTTCATGCAGTTTGCTTGTTTATGTTTGTGTTTCATATTCTATGTTTGTATGTAAAATTTGTTTGGTTTCAAAGCACTGTGGACCAATGTTTTTGAATACTGGCACTGACTTATAAGTTGTATTATATTTATTTCAGTGCCTTTTGCAAAATATATTTTTAAACATTTATGAATGAATAAAGAATCCTCTGAAGAAATTATGTTACATGTAATTGTGTTTAAGAACTCTAAAGCACTCTTTTTGATTTTGTTTGTATTTGGATATTTTATTTATTTATTCCAAATAAATCATCCTCTGGTGATCACATTCAAAGCTCAGTGATAAAAGGTTTGACCTTACTGGAATATTATATAAAATTAAATTACAGAGTACTGAATGTAGTTCAATTTCTATGTAAAGTATGTTCCTTTACTAGTTGTATTGCTTAACGACAGCTAAAGAAGAAATTGTTTTTACAATGTTTTATTGAAAAAACTTTGTGGTTTGTTATATTTTTACAAGCTAATTCTATTAAAACAAATGACAGTTCTGGTCACACTCATGTAGTTATTTTTCACAAAAAAGTATTCTGCATTTGGCAATGGGATGATGAATTGAGATTTTCTCAGAATGAACATCATAATGAGGGGCACTAGTTATCATTTTACCTTCCGATATACTCATCATGCAGACACATCAGCCTTGTATCATTCCAACAAGGAAATTGTCAACAAGGCTGGAGAGTGTAGTGAAGTATGTAGAATGAATTGGTTTGATTTGAAGTCTTGAATTGTTTGGCAATTATGTAATAAATCTACAGAACTATGACAGACATTATTGTTCAGTTTTTTAATATATATATATATACAGTATATAGAATTATATATTTAATTAAATGAGATAATAAATTATATAATATAATTTATAATACAAATATTTAACAAGTATAAATCAGCCCTGGTGCTAGAACCAAATGGTAGTACGGGCATTTGGAAACCACAGGGGGGCAGTGTTTCAGCAAGCGTCTCAAAACCAACTTGGTGTGTGGGCTGCAATTTCTGTAGCCCCCTTACTTATAGTATTGAAAAATTGGTTATGCACTTCCAAATTCACTGATAGTGTATGAATGCACTTAGCATTCATTAAAAATCTGATTGAAATTTGCCCTTCCCTTGTTTACTCTTCTATTATTTATTGGATTGATAACCATTGACGAAATGAACACAATGATGCTCATTGCAACAAGAAAGACACTTTTCCACAATATATAGCCTATGTAACCGTATGGGTCAAATTCAGGGCCCAACTGTTGTTGTCCCATATGAATGTTCATGTCAATTCCCTCTAGCCCACCTATCTGCAACAGCTGTTAGCAGGAGTGAACATTCCAGTTGCCAGAAAGTTCACTGTTGCACGTTGCATAATAGAAACAACCCTGAAATCCCCTTCAAAAAAAGGTCCTAGAAAATAAGCTAGCTAGCTCAAAATGTCTTAAAATAGAAATGTTGACGTGAAAGAAATGTCTGTGTGATTTGCCATAAGGAAAAGCTCCAATTTGTCAGTCAGGTTGATTTCACACAGGAGTGCAAAAAGAGTGCACATGCCAGAAATAAGCACCTTCACAGGCCAGGCCACTGAAATCAACTTCAATCATTGCAGTTTTCCATTCTTGAGGGATGACAGGCTTATTAACACATGCTGCTCACACTGAACATACCTCATTGGTTAGCAGTTGAGCCTTGCAGAAGACTTTTGTGAAAAAATGCAACCGTTTTTTTGTCATGCTAGTCAATGGCAAAAATATAATATCAAAAATATGTGCAGGTATGGTGTAGGTGTGTTTAGGTGACTGGGTGAATGCATCCATCACCACTGCTGTTTAGACCGTAGAATACATAAATAAGTTAATCACAATTTAGAGATTTGCTAACCTTCAAGCTCAAAAATGTTGATGTTTTCAGTTGATGTTGAGAGAGTGCTAGATTACTAGAACTTAATTATTTACAGTGAAGGAATTTGTCCCCCACATAATGCCTCAGCTCTGCCTTTTAGCTGCTTGTCAACATACAATTGTGCATCAGATATGGATATATTTAACTCCATATTTTATCAACTTCTGCATTGGACCTAAACAACATGTATTAGTTCAATATAGCTTCAATATATTTCACTCAATTTTCAAGACAGTGATCAAACATTAGAATGTAGGTGTGTTCTGTGCATGACTTTTCCATTCTGATAACTAGTCTTATTTAAACATTGACATACTTGGAAGACAAATAGTTGTTTTTTAACACAAGGAGTTAATAATTAGAAGATGTGATCCTAAGATAATCTTTAATACACATGATCTGATATACTGTAACTCTCCTATACATTCTGGACTTTAATGAAAGCAACACTTGCATAAAAACCTGTTTGGATATTAGAGGAAAATGTTCATTCATAACAGGTGGCTGAACCTGCTGACATGGAACAACTAACACAGGAGTTCAAGAAACAAGATCTACCAGCATTTTAATAGAATAGAATAGAATAGAATAAAATAGAATAGAATAGAATAGAATAGAATAGAATAGAATAGAATAGAATAGAAATGTGATTATTTAAAAATGCATGTTCTTGATGATTGCTGAAATTTTCTTTCAAGGCTAAAGTTAGCTAAACATGGGTAGACTCGTAATACAATACTAGTATCCAGATGTCATCATACATGTGTAATTTTTAAGTCTCCTTTCTAATAATGCATTTAAAACATTTTAAACATTTTGAGCAAAGGATTGTACCATCTCTAAAACTCTATTTTTGCTTTATATTGGTGTAATGTAGGAGAAATATCTATAGCTTATTTTTGTGATTGTCCTTGATGATGCACGTCTTCTATGATAGCAGGGCTCTCAGAATGACTTTGCTCTAAAACAAGGTGCTGGGGCGGAAAAAGTGGTTTGCCAATGGCTTGAAAAATATGATATTTGTGTTGTTAAATGACCTGAAATCAAATACAAATATCACCTAATGAGCATTTGTGTAGAAGAGTTTCTCTCACATCATTTTCTGATAAGGCTGGTAAGGTTGTCTACTTCAGTCAACCAGCTGGCATTTGAAAAAATGTATTTCATTCTAAAAATGTAGTTGACTGGTAATCAATGTACAGTAAGTGATTGAATCAAGATGAACCAGCAACTGTGGCAGGAGGGCTAACAAGTTAGTTTTCTGACAGTTATTTACAGAAAACCTCTCAACTTGATTTCTAAAGCTCTTGTCTGATGTTGATTATTAACACTGGCAAACTACCTTGGGCTATCTTCCAATGTACAAACTTCCATAGAACAGAATAGAATAAAATAGAATAGTTCTGACCAACATCTAACCAATTGAAATAATTATAAATATTAAAAAAACAACCATGACTTATCAATTCATTTATTAGGTTGATTTATCAAAAATATTATTCAATCATCTCTTCAATCAACTGTAAAAACAGTTACAAATACACAGTTCCCTTTACCAAAAACAATACAAAATAGGACACAAACAACAATGGTATCAAGTTTAATAAGATTAAAATTGGAGGAGAGAAGTGGATAACAGTAAGTCAAATAATAGTGTGTTCCTTCAGATAACATACTATGCAGTGCCACACATTCAGTTCCTGATTAGAAGGTGAATTATTTTTTTGATGTTTCAGTATATCAAGGCATCATTTTCTGATGAAGGTGTGATAGACCAAAATGTCAAAAAATATATTCACCGTCAATGCAACTTTCACCCATATGTCTCTTACAGACTAGTGTAAGTTTGTTGAGTTTGTAAAGGTCTCTACAGGTATTTAACTACTAAAGAATATAAGCATCATTATTGAAAGTTAATTAATAGTATGTTACTGTATCTTCCTCAGTCAAAATAAATGTAACATTAATAGTTAATAGATATTTCCTTAATAGAGTAATTAGTTGTCCACCGGCAAACTAACTAAATCATCACAGACACAAACTCATCAGTCAGGTCAAAAGCTTATTGGTCCTATATAACTCCAGTGTTTGCATTAAGGCAGTGTTTTGATGTGGATACGTTCTCTTTAACATGATGTCATAAAAGAGAATCAAAAGAATGCCCCTTCAAATGTTTATTTCCTCCCCGTTATTCTATATAATTTAAAACTAAGGCACAGAAATAATTAATAACAAGTCAAATCAATGTACAGTATGAAAATAAAAAAATATGAATACCTTGACATTCACATACAAAAAAATACAGCTACATCTTATTACCACGCCCTCCCACCAGGGCTTGAATGTTTTCAGATGAAAATTAAAAAAATGTCCCTTTTGATTGTAGATACCAGATTAGATACAAAGTTAGCTTACTTCTGGACTTAAAACTCTAATTGTTTCATTACAAATTTCCCATTTAGTATAACTAAAAGAATAAAAGTGATTTAAAAGGCAACACAATTTCTGCTCTTAATTTTGCTGCAGATAAAATGAAAAATAAATAAACCAATGACAAACATTTTAACAAAACATATTGACAGATCTTTCAGTGAACTATTTTATTAGACATATTTTGAGGTCACCAAAATAGTGGATAATCCTTTTCTTATGCTGACTTTTGTTTTGGTCCAGCACCATAAAATTATTTTTAATCTGTGTAAAAAATCTATTTAAGTAGGCAACAGTGCACACCAGAGGAATACCTCTGGATTCTCACATCCTTTTACATAATTTCCAGTGAAAGTCATTTTCAAGCAAAGTGTGCCATAACTCAACTACAGTTGGGTCGCAACATGAAAACTATGTTTGAATAGAACAGTAGAGAACAACAGAGAACAGCACTACACATACTGTACCCGTGTCAGTCACTGTGGGATTAAGTGGCATCCTTAAAATGATCTAAGGTCCCATTAACCCACGAAAGGTCAACATTATCACTGGAAACAGAAACTGCTGGCTACATAGAGTTTCTTCTTCTGGCTTCTCTATACCTGTGAGTCATCTGAGGCGAATTCCACTGCTGCCACCTTGTTGTTTGCATGGAGAACTGCAGCGTGAACCGTATAAAACAACATGCTGCTCATGTCTTTGTCATCCTTCCCAAAAAATGCCCCTTTCCTGAGGGCATCGATGACTGAGGTGTTACAGCTAGCGAGGAGCACGCTCACCCCCACCTCTTTGTAGTCCTTGACCAACCCTTTAAAAATCGCCATCCCTGTCGAGTCTATGAAGGGAATGGCAGAGCAGTCTAAAACAATGGTGTGGAAATCCAGTTCGCTTTTGACTAGACCTATACAGACCTCCCCGTTATTTTTAGCTGCATCGGCTTTGGCCTGTTTAGTGGCCATCTCCTTGGCCCTCTTCTCTGCCTTCTTCCTCCTGGTCAACTCCAAAAAAGGCTCCACCCCAACAGTCTTGTAGAGGGACTTGAGAAAGGAGTCCTTGTTGGCGTAGTAGAGAGGAGCCTGAAAGCGGAAGACCTGAACCCGAGCAGGGGGCGCGAGGTTCTTGTACTCCTCCATGTCCTCGTATAGGTCACTATCACTGACCCGACCCAGGAGAGAGACCTGACACGAGAATAGATCAGATAGTACTTTGAGGTCACATTTTTTACTGAAAGACGGAAAAGATACTTGCTTGACAATCACTTTACTATAATATATCTTGTTGTCCCAATTCTTATACCCCATGCAACTTTGTGGTATGGACAGACAGAGAGACAGATAGATAGATAGATAGATAGATAGATAGATAGATAGATAGATAGATAGATAGATAGATAGATAGATAGATAGATAGATAGATAGATAGATAGAAAACAGGCAGACAAGTTCATATAACCTAAATTTAAACTCACTTTAGGATTCTGGGTCTGGTAGATGACACAGAGCATGGAAAAGATGACTCCAATCAGGAGGCCCAGTTCGACGCTGATGAGAGCCGTGGCTGCCATAGCGACCAGCCACACGACGGCGTCGGTCCTGTTGGCGCGCCACTTGTCCGGAACGTCCAGGAACTTCCTCAGCGCCCCCCGTAGGCTGACGATGATGATGCAGGCAAGGACACACTTCTGGAGGGCATAGAAGAAAGGAGCAAAGAACAGGAGGACGAGGAGGACGACCAGAGCGCTCACCAGGCTGGACACCTAACGAAGAGGTAGAGAGATGGAGAGAAAAAAAAAAAGATTTTCCCTTTACAAAACTATTGTGAGTAGATACATATGTAAATACATGGTGGAACACCCTGGCTGCTGCTAAGGTCCTCCACATGGCCTGAGGAGATATTTCAGCACTGTTGACAGCGATAGGTAGCTAGTGTTATTGGTATTGGTAGCTAGCTTATTGGTAGCTAGCTTAAATGAGACAAACTTAACCCAACTTACCTCCATAATTAACCTTACACTCTCTCCTCGGCCGCAGAGTCAAACAGCGGTAATAGAGTTTAGGATCGATGAAAGATTGTTCATGTTTGGGGCCTAAAACTGACGGAGGTTTGGGAGGACTGACTGAGAATTAATTTAATTGAATGAACTGTGTATTAGACAGGAAGGCTAGACCTTTTCGCAGCTCTCTCTGTATGTCTCGTCCTCTACTCTTGAGTGTTGCCGTACGCACTGGGTTAGAAGTGACAGCGCCTGTTTTGGAGAGCACCCAAAACCTGGGAAGAACCTAGGTGCAGTTTTAATCGCGACTTCCTTTTCACCTTTTCTCCTCAGTGGTTTTGGACTATGGACTATGTTGTGTGCCTCACTTTTGCTGGAGTGCCACAAAATCATTCAATCATTTACTTAAAAAACAATTCCAACTACATTTTTCATTCCTGGCGCAGCATCTCACCTGTGTTTGGCAGCCTGTTGAGTCCTTCACCATGGTTTTAGCCAGTGCTGCACTGGTGGTAAAACAATGAAAGAACGATGGGATGATGTTACAGAAGCCAATGGCCAGCATTTCCTGGTTGGGACGCACCGTGTAGCCATTCTTCTTAGCGAACATCTCAGACAACGACACTGTGAAGGCAAAACTGAAAAGAGAACAGAACGTTATTGTCCAACCGCAGCTGTGAAATAGTTTTTAAACCACACACAAACACACATTTGAAGAGATGGCTCATACAATACCTAATGACAGCCAGGGGGACAGCATCCAGTACCACTCGTGGCATCAGGTCAAAACTGGGCACCTTTGGGGGTATGAAGCCTGTGGGGATGTGACCGGAAACACTGGAGCCATAATGGCTGTTCAGGTCCCCAAAATGGCTGGCTAGGGTGGCTCCTCCCACTACTATCAGCTCAGTGGGCAGAGGTATCTTTAGACGATCCTTGTAGCGCTCCTGAATCTCCTTCCCTGCCACTGTGAGTCAAAATTCAAGATGTTATTCCCAATATGAATTGTTAGGAATTTGTCTCAGTGCACACTAAAGGGCATCAAAAACATCAGACATCAACAAAACCCAAAATGTGAAGTACAACAAACAAACAAACAAATAAACAAATACTTAAAAAAGATTGGTATCACACTTTCTTGAGGCCAAATAGAGCCACCATCGACATAAGCCCTTTGCTCTACGGCCAACGTAATAGCTTAGCACAACAATGGTATATAGACATAACACAGAACGAGAGTAAACAGTGGTGTTTACCTAAGATGGAGATGCAGATGGCGCTGGTGATGAGGTCACAGAGGTTGGTCTTGTGAATGTTGGCGAATATGTTGATCCACGTGACGACGACTGTTCCGTAGCCCTGGTGTCGGGGGATCTTCAGGCCGAGGAGGTACTTGGCCTGCACGGTCAGGATGGTGAAGGAGGCTCCCGTCGCGAAGCCGTCCAGCATGGGGGCCGAGAGGTAGACGGAGACAAAGCCTAGCCTAAACACCGCCATCATGACCTAGAGAGGGGATCAGGAGGTAGAGGGACAGGGGACAATGGAAAGAGGGGACAGGGGAGTGGGGACAATGAAGAGAGAGAAATGACAAAATACAGTAGCATTAAAGGAAGGAAGGAGTCATTTAAGGTGACAGAGAGATGAAAAGGGAGAATGGAAGAGTGAGCTGGTATTAAAGGATGAACCATTACCTGTATTTAGCATAACTGGCTAAATAGTGACAGTTTACTAATCCCGAATTCAGACCTTTATCCCATACACTGTCTTACTCATATTTCACAAGTATCTCAATGAAAAAGGCTGTATTGTCCATTACGATGAGCATAATTTATTTCTGTCTATGAGTTTATTCGCAACTTCACTATACAAATTTAGATAAGTCGCTCAACGATAGAGTTGACAGTTGACACTTAATTCCACCGTATTTAATCTGTACCTGATAGATTCCAGCGAGGAATGTGAGGGCAGCTGCTATACTGATGGCATAACATTCCTTGCTGCACGCCAGGCCCATCACCTCCATGTTACCCAGGTCACCTGCTGAGAGGTTGGTGCCATCTGTGCTGTTCAACACGCCAGGGCCAGCAGCTGCGGTGCCAGCATCCTCACCGAGGTCAAACCCTGCCAGATACACCTCCCTGTCCACTACCTGGAGACAATGAGAAGCCATTGGTCGTCTTTATATTGTTTTTATTTACATAGCCTTTATTTTACTAGGCGAGGCCGAGAATTTCCTTTCGAGAAAGACCTGGCAAAGAAAGCAGATGTGCATGATGTTTCTAGGTATTATGTTTTTAAAGTTTTTTTGTTTTTCTTAGAATTCATAGTCCGTAAGTGTATCATAGGCTAAAATGTTTGAGTGTGTGAGTGTATTTTCCAGAGAGAAAGAAGTCATATATAACAGATTGGATTTGGATTTCGCTTCCTTAAAAAAAGTGTCATTCAGAGTATAATGCCCACAATGCAACTTTCTTTCTCTGTGCCAGTCATTACCTGGCCGACCATGAGGCTCATGAGGCTGAAGATCCCCACAGAAACATGTCTGGACGTCCCCATGAAGAAGTAGATGATGTTGGCAAAGAATGAGGTATATAATCCATAGATTGGCTCCACACCAGCTAGTAAGCAGTAGGCTATAGCCTGGGGCACCAAGATGATCCCCACTATTAGACCTGACATCAAATCCCCCCACACATACTCCTGGAGCTTGTATTTGGGCAGCCAGCGCACCACAGGGAAGAACCCGGATACGGTAGCTCTGACCCTGGGCACGGAGCAGGTCACCCCCTGCTTCAGCTTGGATTTCAGGACAGAGAGTGGGGGTCGTCGCTGGCGGACACGCCGTTCCAGGTGAAGCGGAAGGGGAGGCGTGGTTTCCGTGTCCGTGCTGGTTTCCCCCATGACCTTGAGGAGGCGGGGAAGGTCGTGCGGTGAGAGGTCAAAGGCAGGGTTGAAGATAAGGTGGTCAGCTGTGCTCCTGAGGGACCACATGGACAGACAGACAGACAGGCAGACAGACAGGCAGAGAGACAGACAGGCAGAGAGAAAAATAATGACTTGTAATCTCAGAATCACTTATACGTCATAAATACATTGTATGAATAAAGAACAAATAAAACCCACCCTAGAACTCGTTGGAGGACCAAAAAGTGGCCTGCAGGTTCTACTTTGGTTGGTTCTGTGTTCTATTATCATTCCATCTTGTCTGATCACAGTATTCACACACTTTGCACCTGTTCTATAGACAGGGATCAGTCCTTGAACGACAGGCAACCATTATTGTGGATAAAGATTCATTGTACTGATGTCCTGCTGAAACTTTGTATCTCCATTGTTTTTCTGAACCGCTATCATAGTCTGTACCCCACAGGAAGAAGTTTCATGGCTGCACGTGAAAGAAAAATCGATCGCAAAATATGCAAAATCGCAAAAAAACAAGTTCTTTTTAAGGAGAGTGGGTGGTCCACTCCCCTTTAACAATATTAATTTTTTATTTATAGAATGGGAGCGTAGAGAGGGAAGTAGGAGACGCGCAGGAGAAAAAGGTTCTGGCAGGATTTTCCGGGAGAGGAGAAGTCCAGGACAGGTACTGTATGACTAGGTTTAATCTGTGGCTCAGTTTTCTCAACTAGGGAATAGCTAAACTCAGGAACCGAACATTGCCCTAAACAGAGTTTAAAAGTCAGAGTTTATCATTTTCCTATTTTCCCTCCAGTACTACACAGGATCATTTACTACCCAGTACCTTGACAATGGAAACAGTTAGAACACACACAGAGGTCAGTGACGACCCATCTGTTAAAGAGGGAGAAAGAACAAATATTCTTAATGGGTTCATAGTCCCCATAAAAAAGCCGATATAGGAATTTTTACTCAGGCTAATGACGTTTCATGCATTATCGCCAATATGTCACATTGTCATAAACATTGTTAATGGTCGTTAAACCACCAATCCTAGCCACCGGAACACATTCTCCAGACAGAACCCTCCTCCAGTGTGTCCGGCAGACCTGGAACAGTTTCCCTCCACTCGCCGCAGGTAATATTAAAGGCCTGCATTCATGGATTCAAACATCGTGCGAATCACTTTTCAGTAGCAGCAGTGTAGGTAACGATGTCACAGAAGCCATGAAGTCTTATCTGTCTCTGCCATCATAACCCTATTACACTGGCATTTGCTATGATTTAGGCTTCCTGTAGCTCTGCTAGCAACATGCGAGACAACGTGAGCTCACTGGCTGTTACGACAGGAGTGAATCTTATTGGTACAGAAAGTTTCTTTCATTGTTTTGCGTGACATAAAAATATGCCTTTGTGTTTTGTGTGATTTTTCATACCGTGTTGACCAGTTGACCTCTCTAGTTTCATCATTTGATACTTGTATTGATGCTTTTTTTTTCTAAGGAACGTGTGGTGATTTGTTGTGTTTTTTTTACCCAATCTGGAAACAATCTTCCCCTTGCAGGTTGATAAATATTTGAAGTGAATTAAACTGGTTATTCCACGTCTTCTAACACTTACTCTGTGGATTTAATTTATGCCCCAGATATATACGGTAAGACACTGGGCAATAATTCATCACATGGTCTGTTCATGATTATTTCTATATGGGCCTAATCGTATTTGTTAAGGTTCTACTGCATTTCTTACACGACAGACATGAGATAAAGACGGAGACTGAATATAAGAAGAATCCTAGAACTCAGGAATTGAAGCCCAGTGTGGTTTTAAGAGGCAACACATCAACCCAACGGCCTATTCATCTGACATACATGGCAGTTCACATCAAAGGCCTTTTAATATAGCACGTTGCACTTGACGAAAAACACAAAGCACGTTTTGCTGGGCGCTCACAGCCAACGGATAAGAAATGTCTGAATGTAGAAAGAAACACACACACACACACACACACACCCGATTAACTACCCAACACGACAGGGTTCGCTTCACAGTCCTTTGAGAAAATGTGTCAGTCCTGAAAAGCGCTGACAACAATGAATTAAAGCCATCTATGCGACTGTGACCGTATCCAAGCAATGTCCTCTTCCCTTCATCATGTGACGTAGCGACACCCCAACACTGCTTTCAGATGACCTCAGTGCTTTCTGAAAATCCTGTGCTCAGATATACA
>OMKK01091480.1:0-23266 GCA_900302305.1 Polymixia japonica
CTCATTATCCTCTGTAGTCTGCTCTCTGTCTGAGTCGGGAGACGAAAAACTTAAATAAACATGCTCTCTCTCCCTCTCTCTCAGCTCCTTATTCGCCCTCTCCCTTCTCTCTCTCTCACTCTCACTCTCTCTCTCTCTCTCTCCGCTCTTTTCCCCCTCCTCCAGTTCTCACAATCATTAGGCTTATGTTATACTGCCGTGTAACTGGGGGCTTGTTTCACTCATTTTCTCCCATCCTCTTGGGGTTGTGTGGGCAGGCCGTGTATCCTGGAGCATTCTCAACATGTTGCAGTCTGGTTGGGTAATGAAAAAGTGCTACCAGTCAAAACCGTCAAACCCTCCACTAACTGTCTTTATAGGAACTTCTTCCACCAGTGCGACGCGCATCCTGAACAGGCTGGTGTGACGCAGTGGCACTTTTTCATTCTGACGAAGGCAGCATGTCACGATATATTTTCAAGGCAGCCCCGTTTCAATGCGTATATGCATTTTTGTGTTTGTTGTGTCTCTGTTATGCGATTGCTTTTTGTTTTGTTAGAAATGAACTCCCTGAATTCCAGTCTATCCCAACGCATGCACATGGCTAATGGAGTTAAAGTGGCAGTCTCGAAGATCTCCGTTTCGTCGTCTTTGGCGGCACCTATGCCGAAATGTGGTAATTGCAGGTGTGTAATTGGACCTCACTTCAAAGGGAAAACGCGTCACTAACGCTAATTTGAATGCGTGGCGGGAAAGTCACCACAGACACCCCCGGTTCTTAATACTCATAATACTGCAAATGCAAACTGCAAATCAGTGGGGGCCGTAGGCTCAATCACCATTGTGTTACCTCATTCGGCAATGGATAGTGACTTAACAGACATTTATTTAAATGAAAATCTTTGAGATCTTCGAGATTGCCACTTTAAACTTGTAGTTAAATCCAAAAAGATGTTCCTTATATGAGGTAGTCACACAGTAGTTATACCTTTATGATAAGACGCTGGGTGGCTTTAGAAATGGTACGTTTCTGGGCCCAATTGAAAGATCTAAAGGGCTTAGATACTTTTCATGGTGCTATTAAATTATTTAAAGGCACTGTTGCAATGCGATGGATGTGTGCAGTCCACTGGCGGAATGGTTGAATGTGATGTTTATAGGAGGAGTGGAAAGATTCCTGTGAGTGTGTTGCCATCATGTGGTAAAAGGCAGAACAATTTAACTGTAACTTTCCTTTACACCCGTCGCTGTTTTCATGGCCTGGGGCAGATTACCACAACGAGGGGAGAAAGTTGGGCAACATCCTTGACTCTTGGCACACTTTAATGTCATGACTTGAAGAGACAGGCTGAAATGATACCTAGGATAGAAAGGAAATACGGTTTGTATTATTGGGTTTAAACTGGTATACATGTAAACTTGCAGACAATAACACAAGGACGTATTAATGAAAAACACTTTTATCACTGTGATCCTTGATGAAAACCAAAAAAGAAAACCAAAATCATACATTTGACAGTAAATACATACATGTTGAAAACACAAACCTGACAAATGAGCTGTACACCAACAGCACCAAGCTGGACACCACATGTATAGAGTGAAGCAACACATACAGGCTAGCATACAGACAGGCTAGCAGAAGGACAGGCTAGCAGAAGGACAGGCTAGCATACAGACAGGCTAGCATAAGGACAGGCTAGCAGAAGGACAGGCTAGCATAAGGACAGGCTAGCAGAAGGACAGGCTAGCATACAGACAGGCTAGCATAAGGACAGGCTAGCAGAAGGACAGGCTAGCATAAGGACAACCAAAGAGACAAGAAGACTATCGACACTTAAACTGCTGGAAGGAGCTTAATGGTTGTTACTTTTGTTTTTACTTATTGTACTAGTGTGAGCTATTGTTATATTGATATATTGCAGTATTTTTTATTTTCCATTCTTGCAATCACAGATCTGTTGTCCTGGCTCCTCTACACTTCAATAAGGACCAGAGTGGAGAGAAGGCTAGACCACTCCATATGCTTTAATGAGATTAAACAATCAATGGCAATCAGTCAATCAATGTCAACCAATCAATCAACCAGTCAATCAATCAATCAATCAACCAATCAATCAATCAATGAAATAAATAACCATTCCACTATGTGACCTACTATCTTATGTGAATGAGTGGTTTAGTGTTAGCTTTCTTGGGCTGACTGAACTAAAAGGCGTTCATATAATCATTCATTCATGGATTATGCAATACTTGGTTAAACTGAATTTGAGTTATTTCCGAAGACAAGTCTAGGCAAACTTCAGCTATAAGATGAAGCATGTGTGATGCAGCTTTGTCAACAGTTGATTTATTATATGACTGTAGATTGAAAGTCCTCTGTACATAGAGACCTAAAAGATGATAATAACTGATAATAAAATGACTGGGATTTGAAGAACCATTAACAAATAAATCACCATACAGTTAAAACAAATTATAATACTTTTATAAAAGACTTTAAATTAAAACCCACTTGATAAAAATAAGGTAGAAATAAAGACGAAAATAGTAAAAAAGAAAAATAGAATACATAGAATGCATAAAATCAAGTCATAAAAATTACAATGCAATGCAAGAAATGAATCAAAAGCTGAGGTGTGCTTAAGCAAGGCACTTATATACGTAACAGCTGTAAGTTGACTGTGGAGGAGCGTACAGTCGTTCCCTTTTATTAATGCATGCTCAGCAAACACTGGCTGGAAAAACACAGGCTGGAAAACGCACCGACTACTCGTAGTTTGCAGTGTGTCGTCATCATTCACGTTCTCTCTCTCTTTCACTTCTGCCCCACCCCGGAAATCAACATTCCTATCAATGTCAGAGACTTGTGTGAACTAGCGGGAGTTTGTCGTTGTGTGTGTGTGTGTGTGTGTGTGTGCGTGCGTGCGTGCGTGCGTGTGTGTGTGTGTGTGTGCTCTCTGTATGCGTGTCCGCGCTTGTTTTTTGTTTTTTTTTTCTTCTACGAAACAGTTACCGTGTATTTGAGTCACTCAGTCACGCAACAGCGATGTTATAGACCATAAACAGTGCCTTGGGACAAATAAATATGCATTGGGCTCCATGACAGTGGGAAATGTTTACAGAGAGAATGCTCATTTGTTTAATAATTGGCCGTCGTGCATTTAATTGAATGACAAGCACCTGTGATACATTCCACAGGAAGATCAGACGTATGATTTGAGTAAATCAAGCAAGTATGTGTACGTTTATGCACAGTGAGAGACAGCGAGAGAGAGGGAGAGAGAGACAGAGAGGAAGAGATAGAGACAGAGAAAGAGATGGAGAGAAAGGAGGTGGAGAACTTAAAGGACACACCTCTCTCTCTCCCCACAGCATGCTGCAGCCTGTTGTGACATAATTCACTTTATTAACAACTGAGTTAGGACAGACTGTTGTAAAAGGACGGGGGAGGCATTAGGCACCAGTTGAAATATAGGGTTTTGACTGGCGAGGCAGTGGGACGTTTAAGTTGAATAGACGTCAGAGATACAGAGACAGTGGGCAGCATCTCCACACCCTGAACACAAGTTAATTACTCTACCTTCACCAGAAGAAGAAGAAGAAGAAGAAGACCAGAATAGTCAACCTTTTGACAAGGTGAGTTCATTTTACATTTTCATACCCACTGACTAATTGTACTGCATATTTTAAAAGCTGGCAAACTTATTGCAGATTTATCACTCAGTGTTGTTATGCTCTGAACTACTAGGCTAATACTTACCAATACCTACTGGCGGGATGCAGTCTCTCTCAGAAGCAAGCAATTTGCAGTATGGTGGTGAATTTTGAGACTTAAACGTAGATTTAACTTCCCATAACATTTGTGTTCTTTATCACAACAAAACGTTGAAATTAACCACATTGTTTCTCGATTTCCAAGATCTGTGTAGAAACCTTGTCTTCGTGTCTGTTTCTCTCTCTCTGTCTTGCACACAGTTACTACATTCCAGCCCTCACTTTGTCATTTGTACATAGTTTATAGTCTTTATTTTCTCTGACATGGCAACCTCTCTCTTCATAGCAACAGTATGTCACTGTTGTCAGGTGAAAATACCTCAACTCCAAATTTGGTGATTTGCCTGAATTGATGGATTCTATGGTCCTCTGTGGTTTAAAAAACCGTTGGGTTTATGAAAGTCTTTCAAAACCCTTTTTATATAGTTAATTTCAAAATGCATAGTTGGTCAATCATAAAATGTTCGTTTTTGCTTTTTTGGGTATTTTCCAGTGAAAATGTTGCAACCTTTGAGCTTATGAAACCTTTTGAAACCCCTTGATTTATTTTTAAAAAATGTATGGCGGTCAATCTAAAAATAGGGCTGTCTTCCCCAAAAGTTTGGTGTTTTTACAATACAACGGTTTTTGGGTGAGCCCCTGCTGTGCGTATCTTGCTATTGACGTAAGTCTGACTTAATTCATATGTTTACTCCACTCACTCTCATATAAGGCCATCAGTGGAAATAAACAGCAGGCTTTGGTGATACCACGGCAAGGAAATTAGAATTTGTCCAGGAAATAACAATTTGATGAATTTTCTCACATGGAAAATGTGGGTTTGGGGTCATAACATCATATGTACACTTGTTTTGTATCAGTCCGTTACTCAAGGAGAGGTTCAATTTAAACCCCCTCATAGTATGTTTATAACACTTAGACTGTACTCATAAGCTCTACATTGATATAACTTAGTAATTTTTTTATGTCAGAGATATAACACCTTTTCTACCGTAGTATGTATTTCCTTCTAGAAAGTTCAAAACTCTGTTTACACTGCACGATTGCCCTAGCGTCATGTAAGACAGAAAGAAAGTGGCAAAGGCGAGCGAAGGGGGATAATCAAGACCAAAGAAATCAGTCGTCAGTGAATGTATGACTGTGTCGAAATACTGTTCTTTTTTGACAGAGCACCGTTAGTATTTGGCATGTTTAAGCATGCTGTCTCTGAGAACGTTTCTGGTATACTGTTGGCTAGAGGGCCTGATGTGAATACTTTAGGGGCTGCGTCAGGATGGCAGCTTTCCTCCAGCATTGTAAACACATCATCTACCAACGTGAACAAAGGTTGTCATATGTTTAATTATGACAGTGTGATCAGAAATCCACCGATCAACCCTCCCCTTCTAAAATCCAAGCCAAGGTTTTATATAGACATCTAAAATAGCGTGAGACGGTGTATTTGTAAAATCAACTTTGTGGAAAATGGAGGCAGTGGAATGTCATCGTTATTGTCATCAATCTTATTCCACAATTCCAAGATGATAGACAGAGATAAGGAACTTCCTGAAAGAAGGATGGACAACTGGCTGAATACATAACATGGTCACATGAGATTACTTCCTATGGTAACATAGACTAACAGACGGTGGCACACTTAACACTATATAGCTGAAACTGCAAACAGAGGTGAAAGGGATTTAAGGATTATCTTATAGTTTAAATATTTCTGTTAAAGACCCACTGACTAATTGTACTGCATATTTTAAAAGCTGGCAAACTGTTATTGTTCTGCTTGTGAACGCCCTAACGCCCGGGGCATCATCAAGAGGAAAAGATTGAAAATTTCATGCCTAGCATAGGGAAAGCAAAGTGTTTGACATTAGGCTCTATGTGTTCCACATTCTAAACTATTCACTGTTTGTTTCTTATCTCCAGAACCAAAGCTCATGAACCAAAGCATGTCCAACCAAAATGGCTCCTTTGAGGACGCCAGCCTGGTGAGCAACGACTTCTCCACGGCTGTGGGTGCCCTCATCCTCAGCTTGGTCTTCCTCCTGGGCGTCCCCGGTAACCTCTTCATCATCTGGAGCATCCTGGCGCGTGCCCGTCGGCGCTCCGTCACCACCCTCTTCATCCTCAACCTGGCGTGTGCCGACGGCTTCCTCATGGCGCTCACCATCTTCTTCGTGGTCTACCTGGCCAAGCAGACGTGGGTCTTCGGCAACCCCATGTGCAAGGCCTTGTTCTACCTGTGCAACACCAACATGTACGCCTCCATCTTTGTGATCACACTGATGAGCGTGCACCGGCTGGTGGCCGTGGTGTGGCCGAGGAAAGTGGCTTCCCTGGCTAGCAAGAAGATCGTCAGGAGGGTGATTGCAAGCATGTGGGTGTTGGTGATGGTCATTGCCATCCCCGCCCTGGTGTTCCGAGAAGTTCGAGAGGACACAGACGAGAGGAATATGACAAGGCTGGTGTGTGCCCCCAATCACACCAAACCTAGCCATGTAAGTCTATATCGGAGCCTTGGACTTACGTTACCAATAAACAAGATCAGATTTAACTCGTGCTTTTCACACTGAAGCATTGAACCTGGCTCGGCTCGGCTTTGGTGTGAAAGAGGGAACGCGGGTTACTCAGGATGCAGGTTTCGATCAAGGAACCTCGTTGGTTATAATCGGAGGCGCACTAATACAAAGGCAAGCTAACGCTTCCTGGTAAACAAATCCCCGTTCTTTCAAGCTGCGAGTCGAAACGACAGAGAATTAGTAAGATTCCGAAGTGAGAGAGCTTCTGTCCATTCGAAGGGAAGAACAGATAAAAATACAAATTACAGTCACAGTAAAAATATATGCCGAGTCACCAGTGTAAACAAACTTTCAAACATCCGCTTTTAATGACGTTGAAACTCCGACCCTGTTCAGCAGTGACGTATATGGAAGTAAACTTTCGGGTCTGGTGTGAAGGGCGACGACCCGGGGTTTACCCGTGACCATATTGTGGCTTGACTAGATCCAACTCGGGTTGAACCCGTGTTCAGTATCCCATGTGCAACCCGGGGTTTGTACATGTGAAAGGGGTATTGCACTACGCCGACACTTCGTGCAACCCTTAGTCAATGACATTCAAAGTGGCCCAGTTGTTAGAGAGACCATTCTTCAACGAGGAGGGTCCTGGGTTCAAGCCCTGTGTTGGCAAGCGTCGACCCCAATGTCGTGTCGTTGCACAAGACACTGAAGAGGCACTGTTCTGTAGCAAACCCTGTTCTCTGACCTCGCTAGAGCGGGGAATGCGAAACTACAACTTCCCTATGGGGTTCAACAGAGTATTACATTATTAAAACAAACCCTGTCTAAACTCTAGCCTTTAATATTGTAATATCGGTGGTGTAGAACTGTTCATGTTATGCATGTCCTCTCAAGTTTATGACTCATTTGGTATTAACGTGTTTCTGATGCCATATAGTCTTGATTTATCTTGTTTTGACAGATCCATTCGTGTCCACAAAGGCCAAGTAATTCACTACGCATCCAATACCGTATGAGCACATCTGACTATTATCTCATTTCCTGTATGCAGGTGAGGTTCCAGTATGCCTTTGAGACAGTGTCGGGATTCATACTTCCTTATACCGTCATCATAACCAGCTATGTCCTTATTCTGAGACGCTTGAAGAAGACCATGTTCAGTCATAAGGTCCGCAGTGAGAAACTCATCCTGGCTATTGTGGTGATGTTTGGCTTGTTCTGGCTGCCCTACCATGTTATCAACATGGTACAGGTATGTGACTGGATGTTTAAAGCATCAAAAATCATGTAAATCACATATGTACTTTCAGATTAAATTATCTGGTCATTTGAATAAATATATCTGTTGTTCTGTCCCAAGGTGGCGGCTGAGTGGTACCCGCCGGATTCACCAATTAGAAATAAGTGAGTACAGTCCAACTCTAACTCCCGGCAATCTACTGTTTCCTTTTTGTAATTACTCATACATCCCATCTCCATCGACATGTACCATTTACTGGTGTACCAGACACCAGGGGCATTAAAGGGTGACGAAACAGAGGAATAAACGCGTGTCAATTTTGAAACTACAAATTTGCAGGTGAAGATAGAGTTTCATCCTGCCAAAGCATGAATTAAGTGTTTTATCTTTGTTTTGCGATGGACTGCCGTAAGCAAGTGAGTGAGTTCCTTCAGCTGCGAGCGGGGTGTTTGATTTGGAGCGCTTTGGGGCCACAAACACAATCTCGTTTAGGGCCACCAAAGCCCTAGAACCGGCTCTGGTCACAGTGTGGAGTTTTTCAACCGTTAGTTGGTGACAAAAAGATGACATTTACAACAAACATTATATAGTATTGTCAAGATTACATTTTCATGATAAGATTTCATTATAAGACCTTGAACATTGATTCGGTGGAATTGTGGGGTTTCATACTCCTTTAAAGTGTTGATTTAAGAGGAACCCTCCTGA
The DNA here is from genome assembly GCA_900302305.1 of Polymixia japonica. Taxonomy (NCBI): domain Eukaryota; kingdom Metazoa; phylum Chordata; class Actinopteri; order Polymixiiformes; family Polymixiidae; genus Polymixia; species Polymixia japonica. The sequence continues at coordinate 8,215 of OMKK01091480.1, forward strand.
TATTTAAAAAACAAAAATGCAACAGCTCAGTATCAGTACATCACACACAGGTAAACTAAAGAGGCGTGGCATAATTCTTGGTATAATTTCAGCCTCTAGTATTTAAAATGGCGCTATGGAGCAGTGTAGTGGGTCCCTGTCTCGTCGCAGTCAGTGCGTATGTGTGACCTGGAGCCCCGATGAACAATCAGGTGAAGTCCGTCAATCAAGTCACAGGTGCAGGAGCCGACAGCTCAGGGAAAATGGCGACTAAACCGAAACTAAAACCAACTGAAAAGTTGCGCTGGTAAACATTCCGTTGCAGAATGAGGTAAAATTAGGATTTGGTTCATGTATTATATACTGTATGTAAGAACTATACTACTACTATGACCATCCGGGACCAAAATGACAGATTTAAAAAAATACTGACATATTGCCAAAATCGTGCAGAGACTCTAATTTCTTGTACATTTGGAGCAAAACCTTTCAGTTAAGCTCTCAGGAATATCACAAGATTTATACTTGGTTGTATTTCAATTGGTCTGTTTGTGACTAAGATGTCCCTCTCTCTTCTTAGGTTGGATCACATCTGGAGGTCCAGTCGTGCCGTGACCTCTGCTCTGGCCTTCATCAGCAGCTGTGCCAACCCTGTCCTCTATACGTTCGCTGGGAAGTCCTACATCAAGAAAGATGGCTTAGCCTTCATGGCTCGCCTCTTTGAGGGCACTTCCATGGACCAAACGGGGACCAAAAAGAGCCGGTTCACTATCAAAGAGAGTAGCGTGGGACTCAAAGATATGGAGACAACTAACAGCAATGGACCTAATACTGTACAGAATGGAAGATAAACTTTAAATCAAATTTTTGTGCATATCGGAGCGCTGTAAAGCGAAAGATGTGTGAAATTACGTGTAGAGCATGTAAAGATGTAAAGACAATTTGTTCAACTACAGTAGTTAGTTTTGTAAATACAGTGTATTGTAAAATGTATATATCAGAAAGGTGCCATTACATAGACAGCATCATTGTAGGCACAAAAGAATGTATCTGAATTGTAAATACAATTATTGTTCATAATCTATGTCAACAACCAAAGTGAGGTCTGAAACACATGTTATGACATAAATGGGATTCAGTAAATGTTTAGCCCTTACCTTTAATTGTGTTATAACAAAGGATTTACCTTTAATTGTGTTATAACAAAGGATTTACCTTTAATTGTGTTATAACAAAGGATTTACCTTTAATTGTGTTATAACAAAGGATTTACCTTTTAATTGTGTTATAACAAAGGATTTACCTTTAATTGTGTTATAACAAAGGATTTACCTTTAATTGTGTTATAACAAAGGATTTACCTTTAATTGTGTTATAACAAAGGATTTACCTTTAATTGTGTTATAACAAAGGATTTACCTTTAATTGCGTTGTAACATTTTTTTTGAATTTATGTTATAGACAGCTCTTCTTGATTAATTATCTTGACTGCTTCATGTCATTTTCTGGTATGATAATGTTCTCAAAAAGCTTAGGTGATAATGACACTTCTTTATGTCTTTCAAGGTTTACAATTTGTTTTTTATTAATGTACTTATGATGCAGTTTGCATTAAATCTTTTGTAAAAAAAAACTATGAAACTGCATACTATATGTTTTAGGTTAGTTATTCCCAATTTCCCCTTGAAATTCCCCACATTATAAAAAGACATTATTAAAGAGTTAAAATAATTAAAAATAAGATAAAAATAGAACACAGACAGCATAAAAATAGAATACATAGAATGCATAAAATCACGTAATAAAAGTTACAGTGCAAGAAATTAATCAAAAGCCGCAAATTTGATAAAAGGCAGCAGCAAACAGAAAAGTCTTCAGCCTTGATTTAAAAGAACTTAGAGTTGCAGCAGACCTGTGGTTTTCTGGGAGTTTGTTCCAGATATGTGGTGCATAAAAACTGAACGCTGCTTCTCCATGTTTAGTTTTGACTCTGGGGACAGAAAGCAGACCTGTCCCAGGCGACCTGAGAGGTCTGGATGGTTCATAACTTAGCAGAAGATCAGAAATATATTTTGGCCCTAAACCATTCAGTGCTTTATAAACCAACAGTAGTATTTTGAAATCAATTCTTTGACAGACAGGAAGCCAGTGTAAAGATTTGAGAACTGGAGTGATATGATCGTCTCCTCTGCACTTCTTAAAAAGTCTGTGGTTATTAAGTGCAGAGTCTCGTCTTGTGAGTGCAGCTAATCTTTCACAATGTGCGGCAGTTACTGCGGTTCACATGCTAAACCAAATGACAACAGTCCTGGTCGGCTTTGGCCAAATCTAGCCAGGTTGTGAAAGGCGGCTGGCTCAGGTTTGGCCAGGTCCTAAAGGCAATGGAGACGCTGGCTGTGTGGCAGATAGGCCAGGACATGGCTTAACCCTGGCCAGTGGAGACAAGACAATAGAGAATGAGTGAAATGAGAGACAGACGGGACACAGACAAGTGGAGAGGAGAGAGACAGGACAGACAGATGCGGACAAAGTCGATAGAGAGATGCAGACACACCACACTGAATTATCCAAAGATAGGTGTGTGCGTGCCAGTCCTAGAAACTTAATGTTTAAACTTGTCCTTTGTATTACCAGGAATGGGCCATAGAGAAGGTGGACACAGGAGAGACGGAAGTCATACAATGAGAAAGAAAGGAGAAGAAATACCTGTAAAGACAGATAAAGGCAGATAATGGAGAGGTATGGACACACTGCCTCAACTGTATGTTACTTGGGGGGTGGGACAAATTTGATTGACAGCAAGACTTGAGGGTGTGTTGGTATGCAGTTTGGCACATTAAACAGTTGTGTTGATAATAAAAGGGTTGACAGTGTCTTGTGCAACAGGTGGGCGTATAGCCGTTAGGGACCTTTTTCAGATTTTGTCTGGACAACTAACATTTTGTTCATTTTCTGGAGAAAACTCTTAGTCAACCTGAACTCTCATTGCTCATATTAAAGTGCATCAGATTGATGCATAGTTGAAATGCCCCCGTTTGTGTCTACAGCAACGTACAATCACCTTTAGGTTTCATATTGACCAACAAGTCCCCAATATAAAGACTATGACGTTTAAATTCATCCTCTGCTATAGTGCACACATCTTTAAAGACCCCATGAAATGAAAAATGGCTGTTTTGTCATTACCCCATAAATAAAAGTAATTAAGAAAAAAAAAATCTTGTTTTATTTTTAAATTCCACCGTTCACTCTGCTGGGAAAACGTCTAAATTTTGTTGCCAACTCATTCTTCACTAAGAGGAATAACCCCCCATATTTCACTCTCATATTTCATATCAATTGCTTTATGACAGCAATTTGTTATTGCAAATATGATGTTATCCAAGAATGTCACAAAACAGCAACAGGAGGTTAATCAATTTATTCTTTTTTAAAGTAACATGATTTTTTTTTTTTTTTACTTAATTACACAACGAGATTCCAGAGTTTGATTCAGTTCTTCAGTGTTCCCAGTACCTAGAGAGGCAGAGACAAAGGCCAAAGTTAACACCCAAAAGTTGCAATATGTCTTTAATGTTAATGGTTTCCATTATTCCGCTCAGCGCATGTACATAATCAATGTTAGTTCAGGTGAAACACAGACTACATGCAACTCAGAGAATAACCTTCAAGCAAGGGAAAGACCCTCGTGGGCCGCAAAGTCAGTTTGCTTACCTCGTTGCAGTCAATCCAGAGCAGGATCTCCAATTCTAAAGAGGAAAACGCACATATTTTACTTACAATAGAAACTTCACATGCGGAGACTGCAGTTAACATAGTCAAACCCTTCAGTGCAGTAAAAAGTATAATCACGAGGTTCAGGTGAAACACGGACTGCAAATCATCATTTCAGGTTCGACTACGACAGCACAGAAACACTGCGAAAACGACTAGTTTGCCCCGATCCCCAAATTACAAAACTGTTCCGACCTCTCAGCATCTGTACATAATTATTGGCTGCTTCACTGAGCACCTGTTTGACGGCACAGGGATCCACACACAAGCGCCTAGTTCTCTGCAGCTCATTTACATAGGCCACCAGCTAACATAACTTCAGAACAATAAATACCTAATATGATTTGAGATCACTAGCAGTAGTGTGGTAATTGTGCAATTTAAAACGAACAATCCCACCAACGACGTGAAAACAAAGTGTATCCCATAATTATTCAATCAAATGCGACCTCGCTGGTTAGCATCAAGCATGGACCCGTTCAATGCTACCAAACCTCCAAACTCACGTTATCTCTCCAATAAAAACACCCAACAATAGGGATATATATATATATTACAAGTAAATTTCCTACACAGTTATCGAAACTGTATAAAATAGACATACCGTGCACCACCCGCAAGGATCGTTAGTTACTTAGCAGACGCCTCTTCCAGGATAACGACACACAACCTGACACACCGCAAAACCATGAGGAAAAGGCCGCTAATGAGGCTGAGCCTCCATTTATCTCTTTATCAAAACCACGTGTTTGTTGTCCACCCGTCAGAAAACACGCACGCTGCTTCCGGGTCTGGCACTGCCGTGATCATTTATCGTTGTAACATACATATTGTAAAAGTAACCAATTAGTATACCAATTAGTATTTTTTTCTTCCCCTAATTTACTTATGTTAGAATTTACTACTGGTATTATTTTAAACGTGGTATTGGGGTAATAATAACTGTACGTACTTTATTTTCCGTTGTAAATGTATTGCTTTTGTCATGCAGAGGCTCTAACGATTTTCATCGTGAAGAAAGCAGTGAAAGAAACTAAAATAAATAATACAATAAAAATAAAAGGTTTTACCATAATAGGTTTACATATACACCTTACTACGGAGTATAGGATTTATTGTCCTACAAGGCTTAACCTTCTGTCTAGAAAATTACTGAAAATGCATGACCACTTTTAGTAGTTGGATTTAATCTAACTAACAGATAACTAGGACAACAATATCTCAAACAGGACAGTGATTTAATGCCACCTGTCATTTCTAAGCAATGTCCCACATAGGACTTATGACCTCTCCAAAATGGAGGCGGTCTTTGCCCACGTTTTGACACATCTACGGGATTCAAACTGGTCCAAAACAGGCGCTCACTGACAATCATTACAACTACAATAACATTCACATCAAGGAAGGGGTTGACCTGCAGAGACATACGGCATTATCTCACAACGTTGATCGGGAACTTGGTCGTTATGAGAGTCTTAATAGGTATGAAACTAAATGCAAAAGTTATAATTCCCCTAACTTTGTGACAAAGGTCAGTGTGACATAATGCTACCAGCTTGGTAATGTTAGCATCATAGCATAATGCATAGCTGTGTATGTTTTGCCTGACACTGTCACAGAAAACACGCTGTCATCCCGCCGTTGCGTTGTTATTCAAAGTCACGTTTCCTAACATGATTTGAAAAGCTGTTTAATTTGCTGTTTTGTAAGCATGTTGTTTACGCATGCGCGTTTTGATGTCAAGCAGCAGTGTTGGTTGTCTCTTAGTTCAAAGAGAGTTCACTTAGTTAAAAGAGAAACATTTCCATAAATCATTTTTAAACATCAACATTTTATATAAATAAAATTATGCAATGCCTCTCATCCAACCAAGTCAACAATATCCAACAACTGGTGCGTTGTGTAGTAGGACATATCATTGGCTCAACTGTGTACTTCTGTTCTTTCATTATGTTTCCATCCTTCAAGGAGGGGGATCTGGCTTTGTTGGTCGTGAGCTGACCCGCTTGCTCCGAGACAGAGGTCACGAGGTCACAATAATATCTCGCCAGCCTGGTCCGGGAAAGATGACATGGGTATGGTCACAGATTGATTCAGAAGTCAGAACAATGGCAGCATCGCAGGGACCTGGGTCATATCTCATCCTGGGAGTCTTCACCACTCCAGATCATAAGATAGCACTCATTACATTTCCTCTACATCTGCAGCTTTACAGCATACCAGGGTGCCTAAACGTACACAATGACAAGACATACTGTACGTATATTTGGAAAGTGATATACATAGTCTATCATATGTCTTGCATTGACCCTTTGCACTCTATGTGAGGTCCTGTTGTCTCTGTACCACGAGTCAGAGTGTACTATCTAAGTGGTCTGTCTCCAGACCAATATCGCTTACAGAGATTCTCAAACATCAGTTGTACATGGCTAATAAAGTAGTTCTGATTCTTCTGGTCGATTGTATTCTACTGTGCCTGTGTTCCCGCAGGGTGAGTTGGAGTCCGATGGCCTCCCACCATGTGAGGGCGCCGTCAACTTGGCTGGAGAGAACCTCATGAACCCACTGAGATGGTGAGAAGACGAGAGAACGTGACGCGATACAGCTTCACTATCTATCATAAAACAACCCATGCTACTCTCTATTTTCCCCTGTCTACCGTAGCTTCTAGTTATTCAGTGGGCCTCTTATGAATGGAGGCCGTCTGACCTCTTGTAAATATTAGTGAAGGAATGCGTTTTCTTTAGGAAAGTCATCGTGTCCTTCCAATGTTGCACTCTCCGGATGAACTGTACTAAACTGATTGTAATTGCTGTATTGAATGAGCATTGATTTTTTTGGCTGCTGTTTTGTGCAGGACAAACTCCTCGTAGGGCTGATAATGATCTGTTTCATGCTATACTGTATATATGTTGTTTCAGGTGGAATGAGAGTTATAAGAAAGACCTGTTCTCCAGTCGTATTGACACCACAGACGCTCTGTGTCGAGCCATCGCTGCTTCGCCCAGCCCCCCTCGTTCCTGGGTCCTGGTAACGGGCGTAGGTAGGTCTTTGTCGATATGATAAAACGTACACATCCTGCAATACCACTAGACAGGGCCGGTCAGCAGATGGACGGATAAAATGCTTATCAGGTTTTATCAGTCACAATGTGGGATTGATTAAATGCGTAAACATAGTTGGGTCTGTGGACAGCTTGCCTGATCATTAAGTACCCACACTGTAGACGGCGACATCCATTGGTTTTAATAATGAGACATGCACTGTAAACAAACAAACTATATGCTTTTAACCAACAGCATGCTACAAGCCCAGTCTTACAGCCCAGTATACAGAAGATAGTGAATGGACACCATTTGACCTCCTGTCAGGATTAGTGAAGGAATGGGAGACAGCAGGGCGGCTTCCTGAAAATGTAGCAAACAACACCAAACAAGTGGTCATCAGGCCAGGTATGTACCAAATAAGATACTTATTTCGCCATCTACTTTAATTAGACACATATGTGGTTTAAGTGTATTACTGCGTCAGTAATATTCAATAAGCTTGGTACTGAAATGGGAGCTGATAGTGACAGTTAACATTCCCTGTTGTTCTCCCTCCCTCCCTCCACCAGGGGCAGTGCTGGGCCGTGATGGTGGTGCCATGAAGCAAATGTTGCTGCCCTTTTGGCTCGGCCTTGGGGGCACCCTGGGGTCGGGAAGACAGCCATTCCCCTGGATCCACGTCTCCGACCTAGCAGGGATCATCGCCCACGCCCTGGAGCCCTCTCCAGACACGCCCTCCGCCACCCCCCAAGTGTTCAACGGAGTCGCCCCTGCGCTGAACACCAACTACGAGTTCACTAAAGAACTGGGTCGAGCGCTGAGGCGGCCCACCATCTTTCCTGTTCCTGGTTTTGTCATGAACGCTCTGATGGGCTCAGAGCGAGCGGTGGTCCTCACCCAGGGCCAGAAAGTTACACCCAAGAGGACTCTGGAGTCAGGATTCCAATACAAATACCCGGACTTGACCTCAGCCCTGAAGGAGATTGTTGGGAGTTAGAAGGATAGGAGAGATATAATTCTAATGTAATTGCATAATTATGTTGAGAGTATTCAGAGTCGGAATCACCTTTTTTCAGAATCAGAAACATGACATGACAGTTACATAACATTAGCAGTTCTACATTCTAATCTGCTTAATCCTGGTCAGGGTGTCGGTGGCAACTGGGCCAACAGAGCAGCCCAGAACAGAACAACCAAAATCCTAAACTCTGAAGACTGCTTCCCCTCCTCCGTTCCCCCAGAGTGTTTATTTCTGCTGATGAAGGTGCAGGCGAACCGCCTGGTATCACTTATAATACTGAACAAGGCACCATGGCAGCATTCTCTATTCACACTGCTGGTGGCCATCTTTTTTTTTTATTTTTTATAAAGGTGTCTGGTATATATATATATATATTCCACTGTAATACTATTTACAAAATTACTCCTCCACATCAGAACTACCACTGTGAAGCAGGCAAGGGCTGATGTTGACTTTATAATCGCATTGATCGTACGTTATAATGGGAAGTTACAGCCAGTCAGGGCTGCTCTGGGCTTGTGGGAGTCTGTCAGGAATGAGGTGTAATTTCTCAAGATTCTAAGTTTCTGAATGTTGATGTGAAACTCAGAAACATGTAGTAAGATAACAGTCACTTCCTGGGTTTGTCTTCCATTTGGATTAGATTATATTATATTATTGGGACAGTTGAAATTGCAGTGTGTTTAAAGGTATGGATAATGGTTTATTGAAAGTGGAGCACAATAAAATTGTGTTAAAGCACAGTGTGTGACACTTACTTTTTGGCTGAACATTAGTGGTAACTAGTTATATTTTTTATTGCGGTCTTGTAGATAGTCATACACTTACTGTCAGTTAAGTCAATATTTTACCAATTCCAGTAACTCCTTTCCAACAAATAAGTTTACTGTGAAGTTTTTAGACACAACTGTTTTGGTTTAGGCAATGCATCAACAAAGGTAACTGATGTTAACAAGTACAATGACACAGGTCCCTCCATTTAACAAATATATAGATGTTCAGGTAGACTGACAGTTGACTAGTGCTTGCAGATCATCTCTCAATCTCTGTTTAAGGATCAATTCTCTTTTAGTCTGGATGGCGTGAACATCTCTCTGGCTCATCACTCTGAATCAGTCTGGACATCCGCCTCCTCTTGCTGAAGGTTTGGCAGTTGATCTCCCCAGTCGCTGTTCCGGGCACAGCGGTAAACATCTCTAACAGATGAGAACAGTAATGCAATGACTCAACAAAATTCAAAATCTTCAACAAAATTCAAAGAACCCAGTAATGTAATGGGAAATAATCGTATTTTTATATTTTATATATAACATTAAATATAATTATTATTTATTTTTATTATAATTATTTACAATATTTATATTCTGATATTGTTTACTATTATATAAACACACACAAACACTATACGTTTATACAAGCTTAGAGTGGTGGGTCAACGATTTATTTCTCAAAACTTTGGTATGAATCACAAACTCAAAAACTAGAGTCACAAGAACAGACGGCAAACTGAGTTTAGGCGGGTTTACCGTCCAACGACATCCCTGCCATTAACACTGTGGACGGTAGCTGCGACCCTCGGGAGAACTATAGGCTCCTTACCTGCTGTGTTTTCTGGACGTCACCACCACCCGCTGGAGTGTTCCATCCGGGCAGCACATCTGGCAGTGGACATGCCTGGGCCTGCGTAGGACCGGCGCTATAACCCTGGCCCATTGTGTCCTCTCCGCCTCTATTGGCTCTGTCCGGGTGAGAATCAAGTAGCTGAACTTCTCCGTCTGACGTTCAGGGTGCTGGAAAAAAAATAATATTTTGAATGATGTTACTATTTATTTAAACTTGATTTATTCAGTTTAGTACTGCTGCTAATAATTTAAATCATTACCCCCCCGGGGATGAATAAAGTCTTATCTTATGATCAAGGAGTTCTTTTACGGGGGTGACCAGGCGTCTCACATATTGAGACGATGTCCCGCATTTTGACTGTCATATGAAACATGCATATCATCATAGAGAAACGTCTATTAATCATCTGATGCTCCAGGACTTTGTCTCACCCCAGGTGAAGCGAGAGGGTGGTAGTGTTGGTTAAAGTTGCAGGGCACTGTAGGGAGACGGGCCATCTTCGGACACATCAGGTCATGAGGACACTACGCAAACCGCAAAACGAAGGAAGAAGGGATGTGAACATACTGAAATACTCGTTATTGAAAGTTTGCACGATGTACAGTATTAGACTGTAGATTCGGGAGGGAAAATGCATACCGGGGCGAAGACGGACGCCGTTCTGGTGTCGCGGACTATCTTCTCTTCTTTCTGCAGTGAGCATAGACAGAATCGGTCTTCCAATAACTGGGTGAAACATCATTTTACATTACGATGTGAACAAGTAGTTTTGAATACCTTTAGTAAAGTGTCTCTGGCCTCCATAAGTATCTGATGACCCTCTTTGGTCCCGTTTTCAACCAAGACCTAAATCGTGAAACGTTAAACGGGACTATTCAATAAACCGGTACCTCTAGTTATCAGAAACACCAATCATTTTAAGTCAAGTCAAACTATATATTCATACTGTATCATAAGAAATGGGGTATCGCTAGTTTAACCAACCAGATATGAGCTGGTCTTCCTCCACAGGGTGAACAGGGTCTGTTCTCGCTCCTTCCTGGTGGAAAGTTCTGACAGGGAAAAGGCCGCCACCACCATGTCAAACTGCACCTGGAAGGAGACACTTTGTATTGTCGGGACCCGTACGTAAAATTTGCTTCACCGAATATGTGCAATGACCTTCCCATTCCAGTCAAAACAAAAGAGTCGGTCCTCGTCTTCCACCGGAGGCTGAAAACTAATCTTTTCAAAAAGTAGAAGAACTTTTTCTGTTACCAACATGAAAAGAGAGAGGCAGGTTTACCTTTGGCGAGACTGGGAGGAACTGTCGGAAATAGACTTGCTTGATGTGAGGCTCAGCTTTTGCGTTGTCGCCTGTTCAATGAAGAGTATAAACATCCTCAGACTTTCTCATTATGTATGTATGACGTAAGATGCATGGCATGGTTGGGTCATTTTCAAGCAAAGCTGCTACGGTAAATGAACAAAACAGTTTGTGTGTGTGTTTCTGTACCCTTGAGAAGTCGCTCTGCCAGGGAGTTCATGGGCCCGGAGCTGTCCACACACACCATCTCCTTCAAAGTGTCGCCCCAACATGAGTGGGACGCCCTAGGAGAGAAAAAAAACAGGAATGAGCGAGATTGAAAGTATGGTCTCAAGAAAGAGACAAATATATTCTTAATGTTCCAATGTGAACTAACCAGACAGCTGTTCCTAGCCCTGAACCAAAGTCCAGTAGAGAGTGAGGGGCAAAGGAGGGATCTCTTTTCTTAATCTGAAAAATAAATAAATAAATAAATAAATAAAACAAAGATAGCCATTTGGGTAAGAACACTGAGGTCAAAGCATTGAGGCGGGAGAACATCAGAGCGTGTGTAGTGTGTGTACAAGTTATCAAAGAGTGTATCAAAGAGTGTGAGGATGAGAGACTCTTCAGCGTACCTCGTTGAGAGCTCTCCTCACTGCAGCGTAGCCCCCTGCCAGCCGAGCCACCATATATACCACACCCAACTCCTCATCAAACCTACAAACAGGGCAGGTGTCTGCATGTTTCATTTCATTTTAACTTAAATTAAAGGTGAAATATGAAATATATTCTACCCACTAGAGGGTGCTTGTGTTCACAACTGAAAACGGTGAAATGACTGGGTTAGACGCAAGCTCACGCCCTGTTCAGCGGTTGCCAGTGTCTCTACCCAACAACCACCGTTTGGAGCTGCATTGAGTGAACTCGACACTGATATGTTCAGTCATTTTCGTTCACTGAATACACACCGACTGAACTGGCAACAGACAAACTGAGAGATGACCGTGGGAAAGTGAGGGAGACTGAGGGAGCTGAGAAAGTTAAAAAAAAACTTCTATATCTAAGGTAAACTCTTTGAAATCATACGTGAGTATACCCCAAATTCAAAAGGTCAAATAGATTCAGATTGTATCCTTAAATCAAAGAGCAAGAGAGTTACTTCATGGGGGTCCAGTGGTATGTTGTTCTTTTGAGCTCCGAAAGCACTTTCTTCCTAATGCGGCCTTCCAGAACTTCATCGTCTATATCTAAAATATAAAGGATATACAGCTCAAATGCAGGTCAAAGACACACTTGCACCAAATCATCTCCCTCCAATTATTCTATATTCTATATCCTCTTATTATCTTCCAGTCACCTCCTCTCCGTTCCTTTGCTTTCTCCCACAGGATCTTCTCCAGGCTCATGGCTTTCCGCCTCAGTGTGAAGTCCTCAACTGCTGTTTTCCTGCTCCACAAGAAGTGTGTGAGACTGTGAGCTCGATCAGACAGCTTTTTCACCTGAGCTCCTAAAGGTGGGGAGAATTAGAGGCTAACTGTCAGGTCAGATAAGGACCAATGCAATACAAATGATTGGTAGTAACCTTTACTATGATATTCCAATTCATTTCAGGCAACCACAATGACAAGTAACAGTTTATTCAGTTCAACTATTTGCATTGTCTTGCTTGCCAAGCCACAGAAACAGTTAAATTGCTATGACTGACAGTACTATTGATATGTAATAAGTTAACCCACTTTGAATGATTGATTGTGCAGCTCTCTGGAGTTCCTCTGGTAACCGCAATGTACTCAGGTTGGTCACACCTGGATGCTTCCTGTGGGGTGCTCCATTTAGGAAATCTACCTGGGATTGAGGGTGTGCTGCTGCAGTCATTCCCTGAGAATAAAAAATAAAAAACTTGAAACACACTCATCATTACCACCCGAATAACCCCAGTGACAAAACAGCTCTCAACCATGATCCACTTCCTCTAATATCCATACCAGGTTGCCATGTACAACCTAGTTCAATAGCATGCAGGGTACCTTGTTTAAAAGCAAACGGGATAGGGTTACAATTATTTATTTTATTGTGGTATGTTTAGTCTGCTGTGATACAGTCCTTCTTGTTTGTACAATATGTGAAGGTCTATCCTGCCACAGCTAACAACTGTGTTAATCCTGCAGTTTGCAACTGTCCTGTATTTGTCAGGAACAATTAACCGGGGCAAATACCTTATATACCCGTTGTAGTTTCCAAAAAAGCGTTTATAATTCTGATTTGTGCTGGCATATATAACACATATATAAATTATGAAACATCAGTTCATTGCCAAATGTGCAGCCAACTGTCCTACTATTTGACCATTGTTCCATGTTCACTAATGAATATTTGGCGTAGACTATGACTGTACACTATACACATGCGAATAGATTACAATTTAACCTTATTTTGAAAGCTGTCTGACCTTCCTGACAACACGTTCTCTTCAATGACATCTTTTAAAAAAATAAGCTTAAATTGAACTCACCCTGCACATAATTCTCACGACAACTGTCTTTTGACACAGGACACAAGCGCCATAGGTCCGAGATGCCATAATATCTTTTTTAATGCAATAAATAAATAAAACCGTAACAACTGCTTGGTGAACTTGGAGCTCTTTAAAGCGAACACGATGGATTTGTACCAGTACGTCTACAAAATAATCCCGACGATCAAGTAAAGCGGAACCTTTGACCGAACACTATCGTTCCCCCTGTGTAATTGACCAGGAGCAGGAAGCAACTGCAAGGAGAATTTCCCGCCTTCAGTCTCCCTGGCCACTTGCTTCTTTTACTATTATTGTCATTTTCATAAACCATGAGACGCACAAGATCATCTAGGAACAAGCCCCAAGACGAAGGAGAAAATGGAGAAGTCCAGTCAGAAACAGGTTAGTGTTCGTGGCTACAAGGCTAGTTGAGCAGGATCGCTACGTCACTGACGTTAGATACACGAGAAGCAGGGAAATAGATGATGAAGTGTTGGTCTATTGCAGACTGCAGCCGGTTGTTTTTAAAAAGTTCACAGCAAACAGCTAATTTGATGTGTAATGGTGCCTCTGTATATTTTGGTCCAATATGTAATATTGATACAAAAATAAAACTTGGCAGCTCATCTGTCAACAACTATACCAGGCAGAACGTCGTCTCTGATTTTTCCTAAATCCTATTCATTGGGCCTTGTGGATCAGCTTAGCTCAAGTCAGGGCGTTAGACTGCAAAACAACTTCTTTCTCTTTCTTTCTCTCTCTTTGTCTCTCTCTGTCTCTCTCTCTTTGTCTCTCTCTCTCTTTGTCTCTCTCGTTGTCTCTCTCTCTCTGCCTATAATGCTGCAACATTTGCATGGGATATCCTGTTCCACACCTGTGCAGTTCTTCCTCTTGTGGATTTTATTAATGGGCTGAACCCTGTAGTGCAGACAGCGCCTCGCCTACAGGTGTGAGCTCCTGACCTCCCTCCGGACATGAGGAAGACAGGCCATTTGTGTCAAAGAGCACACATCTGCATTTGAATGAATAGCCATAGTTTTTTAAAGATGCAGTGATGCCCTTATTAATGGATAAGTCATTTGAATTATAACGTCAGCCGATTAGAATGTTCATAATAATTAACCCACAGAGCAGTGTATTTGTATAACTAGTAGAAGAATGTAATGTGATGTATTGAATTTCATCTCATAGTGTGGCAGTGGCAAGGAGATGAAGGACAATGGGAGCCGTACGCTCCTTCAGCCAGCAACTTGCTAGACGCAGCAGTCTCCTCAGGGAAGACCTCAGTCACCCTGGCGCTGGGCTCCGGGAGAGCCTATGATTTCAACCTGAAGAAGATGGTCCAGATCAACCCTGTTACCAAATACAAGAGGAAAATACGCTGTCAGGCGGTGAAGCCAGGTGTGTGTGTGTGTGTGTCTGTGTCTGTCTGTCTGTCTGTCTGAGAATGCAGGGAAAAGGAATGGAGGAGATATGGATTGACTATGAAGAGATGTGTGTTAAATATAAATATTCTTGACCATAGCATGATGATGTGAGGCTGTATGATCCATATGATCCTTGCGTCATTCTCTGTAATAGATCTGTTTGTTCATTTATTTTGTTTTCCTCACTTTTAAAGGGCAGGTCCATTATTTATTTATTTATTTATTTAATTAAAGTTTTTATATCATTCTGTAGCTTCCCAGTAGTGTTGTGTATGTGTTAAAATCTGAAATGTCAAATTTTGGCCAAAGTACTTATGTTTTAGTGTCAAGATGCTATTTTCCCAAGGCCTTCTAAAAAAAAAGCCCCTTTTCCCATGT
>OMKK01091480.1:25251-42081 GCA_900302305.1 Polymixia japonica
ATGGATGTTCATTTCAGTGTGAGTGTGTGAGTGTGTGTGTGTGTGTGTGTGTGTGTGTGTGTGTGTGTGTGTGTGTGTGTGTGTGTGTGTGTGTGTTTTCTTGTTTATTTCATCATCACCTCTACACTCTGTTATTATTATATTATTGACTGGAGGTGATGTCTTAACCGGTTCAGTGAGTCCGGTTCAGGTTAAACAGGAAGAGGAGGAGCCAGAGGAGCAGCCGGCTCCAAAGAAGAAGAGAGGAGGAGGCAAGAGTCAGACTAAAAGTAAAGAACAACCCAAAGAGGAAAGTAAAGGTATGCACATCTCGTTTGCTTCTGTTTAACAAGGCTTGGGCTTCTATTGTTGATTATTTTTGTTTTTGTTTATATTGGTGTTTATTTGCGTACGTTTATTTGAGTGTGATACTTATTTGCGTTTGATATGTGACACCATGTAGTATTACTTGTTCTATTTTTTTCTCTGTTCTTCTTCTCTATCTCTTTCTCAGTTCTTCTATCTTCTATCACAGTCTATTGTGTTCCGTTCTGTTAGTTATGCCGTTCCGTCCCATGTTATGTTAACTTTGTAACAATTTGTTACAGTGCCAGAAATGCTCATTTAGGGAATTCAAAACTATGGAACAACTGATGACATGATGTTATTTCCAAACTCAGATGTGAGATGTGGTCAGATGTGATGTTGACCACGTTCATGTCACCACAGGGGTCTTAAAGGTTTCCTCCAGTCTAATCTGTATTGTCAATGTGTTTTGACGTTGCACAGAGGTTGTGAAGACGGTGGTCATGAAGGGCAAGGCTCCGGTGGACTCAGAATGTGTCAAGCTTGGCAAGGTACGGTATCTACAGAGAAGACATGGAAGAGGTCAGGGTTCACACCTGTCCTCTTTGTGGTTTGACATCCGTTTGATGGGTATTTTAGAGCAACGTTCTAGTTACAGTTCCCTTTGTTGAGTTTCCAATGTGAGAGTATTTAATTTAGTTTACTGTTTGGCTTATGACAAAATAGTAATATTAATAATAACTTTTGAAAATGTTCACTTTTGAAGCTGAGGTACAAGGTTCTTTACAGAATTAAAACAATTAATAACGGAACAAGAATAAAAAATAGGTATGATCCATTTGTGTGTTACTATGCCTTCTCTGATATTTAATCAAATGAGCTACCTTTGCAAATCGTCATTTATTTGATACTCTGATCCCTGACAACTGCAGTAGGTGTAATAGTAGAATAAGTTTAAATTAAATAGTAATAAATGCAAATGTCAAAACAACAGTGGCCAGATATAGATGTATAAAATATTCCTGTGACGCTCGTGTGTCGTATATAATAAAGGTAAAGAAATAAGCAAACAACAGGGTTTGTGTTTCCCCCTGAAAGGAGGAACACCAGGAGAAGTTACATCAGTATTATTCACATTCATGTTAATCTGTCTGCTTCCCAGGCCCATGTTTACAATGAAGGAAACGACGTTTACGATGTGATGCTTAACCAGGTAAGAATATTCATAAAGATAATAATGTCACAGTTTCAATTTGGATCAATCGTATACCAAATAATTTGATGTAATATATGTATACATATAATTTATACATATACGCATCATACATATATCCTCAGACATTTTTCATTTTTCTTCAAAATTCAAAATCTTTTTTTTTTTTTTAATGGTTTAAATCTTAATCTGTAATATTTGCTAGATATTGTGATCGAGATTATTAATCACGAATCT
This sequence comes from Polymixia japonica, assembly GCA_900302305.1. Taxonomy (NCBI): domain Eukaryota; kingdom Metazoa; phylum Chordata; class Actinopteri; order Polymixiiformes; family Polymixiidae; genus Polymixia; species Polymixia japonica. The sequence goes on from OMKK01091480.1 coordinate 26,987, forward strand.
TATATCCAGTGATTTGAGGGACAATTTACTGCACTTTCTGCATCTTATGGTAAATGGAAAGTGAAACCAAACTCTGTTTTGCAGACAAATCTCCAGTTTAACAACAATAAATACTACCTGATTCAGCTGCTAGAAGATGATGGCTGTAAGGCCTACAGCGTGTGGATGAGATGGGGAAGAGGTGGGTTTATGTGCTGATGAAGATGTCTTGTATACTTTATTGATGTATATGTTTTTTTTACTGAGGGCCAAATGTTGGTAAATATTAGTTGTGGTTGATATGTTTATCTACTTGGTCAGCCATTGTTTGGAAGTTCTTCTCTAAAAATCAAACAATTTTAAACGGTTCAAAGAACCCGGTAAATTTTGAAATTCCCTGTCCTGTTGGTAATAAGTTAAAACTAAAGTGATATTTTCTAATTATTGGTCACCTCTTTGTTTCTGCAGTGGGTAAAGTGGGACAGAAGAATCTGACAGCCTGCGGTGGAGACCTCTTAAAAGCCAAAGATGTCTTCAAGAAAAAGTGAGATTGTATTTTAGGAAAATACGTGTCAGACGTCTCATACGTAAGAGAGAGTTTTATGCAATTCTGATATGGGCTGTTTTTATTTTGCGCTACAGGTTCTTGGATAAGACCAAGAACGAGTGGGAAGACCGGGCTAACTTTGAGAAAGTGGCTGGCAAGTATGACATGGTGTTCGTGGACTACAGTACGGATCAAAAGGCAAGGATCACTTCCATTAATACTGGACAGAGTTTCTTAAAGCTCGGATTTTCCTTCCTCCTTGTGTCATGTCTTCCTTCCTTCCTTCCTTTCCTTCTCGATTCTTATATCTTCCCTACTTTTTTTCCTTACTTCCACCTTTCCATCCTTGATTATTCTCTCCCTTCTCCGCTCCCTTGCCTCCTAATTTCCTCCCTTTCCTCCATCCATCCTTCCTGTTCTTTCATCCCCTTTGTACATAATAACATTGGTCCTCTCTTAAAGTGGCATTGTGTGATATTCCCTCTACTGATAGTGAAGGAGAATTACAACAACAAGCTCAGTTCAAAGCAAGCTAGACATGTCTCCTCCCCTGCAGCACCTCTCCATTGGTCCTCTCCCTTGTCCATCAAAAAACCTCACACACTCCAGGTGAACAGATTTGTGGGAGGAGTTTAGAGTCGGGCCGGCAACGTAAACACGGTTTAGAAAAGAGGGAATATCAACACACTGGCCGACCTGAAGTGGCAGACACTTGTTGTGAGGGTCATATCTCACTGAACCTTTGCGTAGCACACAATCTTTTCATGTTATTTTAACATTAAATATATCGCACAATGCAGCTTTAAGATATATCCTTTAATTCCGTTGTCTCGGCTGTTCCAGGAGGAGAGCCAGACTCAGGTGGATGCCGTGCCCAAGAAGAAGCCCTGCAAGCTGCATGTGAAGGTCCAGTCCCTCCTGGAGCTTATCTGTGACCTGAAGGCTATGGAGGAGTGTGTGCTGGAGATGAAATTTGACATCCGCAAAGCTCCTCTCGGTCAGTCGATCGAAGTCTAAATACAGTAGAGTACATTAAAGTCTGGGTGACACTGGTGCAGAGACTTATTAGAAACTTACGATGTGCAGTAGACTCTTCACTCTGTTACAGCATGCAGCCTCTATAACAGAAGACCGGAAAATTATGAAGACTAATAATCGTGATTAATAATCAGGATCACAATATCAAGCAAAATAATCTGGAAAATCGTTTTGAGCTAGAATCCTGCAGCCCTGAGATCTTGCTGGAATCAAACCAGTAGTGTATTTTATCAAACCTGACATTGTTGTACCATTGACTGGTACGTACGCGTGGACATTTCTGGCTCTAAATCTGGTATTTCCTCCCTCTGCCTGTAGGTAAACTGACCTCGGAGCAGATCCGCGCGGGCTACATGGCCCTGAAGAAGATAGAGCAGTGTTTGAAGAAGAAAGGAAGCAGTTCTCAGCTGCTGGAGGCATGCAACCAGTTCTACACTCGCATCCCTCATGACTTTGGGTGGGGAACTCTATCTTAATAGCCGAAGTATCGTACTAACATTGCCAGGGTTAGGGGTTCCGTTCCCTGTGTAGCTCAGTGGGTAGAGCAAGGCACTAACACTGCTAAGTTGACCTTAACTGTAATGTCATTTTCCAGCTTGAAAACTCCACCAATCATCCGCACAGAGGACGAGTTAAAGGAGAAAATAGCATTATTGGAGGTAGGCCTGTTACGCAGATGTATAAGATATATATTGTATAAGTCTTACAACAAGGTCTGGAATTATCATTGTTGTTACTGCTACTCATTAATTCATCCATTCATTCATTAATTTATCTATGTGTTGGTTTATTTGTTCATTTATTTACCTAGTCATTCATTCACCCAGTTATTTGATTTACTCTTCTACGTTTTTGTACCTTAGGGAGGTACCCAAGGGAGAAGCTAGTTAGAGAAACAGGTATTGCTCCAGCACAACATTGCTTTAGACACGGTGTGCGTTTTCCTCTCTAGGCTCTGAGTGACATCCAGATAGCGGTGAAGATGGTCCAGTCCAGTGGAGACAGCGAGGAGCATCCTCTGGACAGACAGTACAGCTCGCTTCACTGCCAGCTGCAGCCTCTTGACCCGGGCAGCAACGAGTTCAAGGTCAGTCCAGTGGTACTTCAAACAGAGGAATTGTAACAAGAACATTTAAAGGGGAAGTGTGCTATATTTACTGCCCACTAGAGGGTGTTTGTGTTCACTTGTTCAGCTGAAGACATTGAAACGACATTAAATCTCAAATACAGTTTTTAGAGGTCTTCATTTTTTTTTTTAGCTAAATTAGCTAACTAACTAGTTAAATTAGTTAAATGTTTTTTTTTTCTTGTTAATTTTTGTTTTCGTCATTTTTGAAACAAGAAATAAGTAACAGATCATGCAGACTTTCTAATAGATCTACTCTATTGTTCTTTTTTTGTGGGGAAATTGGTCTTTATTCGAAGCAGCATTGAAAATATCCTAAAAGGTTTCTTCCATTTTTTTTTTTTCCTAACAATGAGTTTGTCCTTGAGCTTGTCTAATTCAGGGTCAAGGTCACAGGGTGTCCTGTGATTGCTCTGTTAATGGTGGGCTTGTGAAGCCCTTTGAGACTGTAATGTGATTAACACGTTACAAATAAAGGGTCCTCTACAAATAAACCTTTGTAACGTTTGTTTGTTATTTTGTAACTTCTCCTCCTGTAGGTGATAGAGAAGTATCTCCAGTCCACCCACGCCTCCACCCACAACGACTACACCATGACTGTGCTCGACATGTTCTCCGTGGACAGGGAGGGGGAGAGCCACAACTTCCTCTCTCAGATGCACAACAGGTGCGCTGCACTTTTGGTCATTTTCAAACCTGCCTGGGCTTTAGTACGCACCTCAGACAATTCTTCTTTATAGTCTTAATTGCTTACTTTTTTAGGTTTTCATAATTTTCCATGAAAATGCTCGTTATTTGAAATGATATAAAATGCTTTTTTTTTTCTTGCTTTTTTTATGTGTAGCAATGAAAACAAAGATCTATTTTTTGCAGCGCAAGTTCACGTAGTGTGTAATCCGGTTTGAAGTAAAATGAAGTAACTAATCAGAAAAACAATTCTGAAACTTTCATTAGAAGGACAATATCAGTCATGGGAAGCAGGCTCATGTGTTTACAATGTGTATAACATAGAGTTTGATGTTGAATGGGGCTTCTATGGAGTAGGGATATTGCCTACATTGATTATCATATATCTAAATATGGACGCTATCGACATAGAAACTGTCTGGGGTTCATACAGAAGTGAAAGTGACAAAAATGAAACGAATTTAGTTAGAAGGTGGACTTCCTCTTTAACATGCACAGAACGTTCTAGATACTTTGATTTTCCCAGCAACATTCGCCAGGCTGAAGTTGACACGGCCCCGTCAATAGAAGTTGCCCCAAGCACCGATGAGCGCACTGAAATGAAAAGAACGCAAAACTGATGTTGGATCAGTCATTACATTGCGCCTGGTTTTAGCTCAGAACTGTATCGGCGGGCGTTGGTGATGTTGGCGAGTTAGTCTTGATGACTTTGATATAGGATTTTAGTCCTCTGCACGACCCGTGCACACATGATATTAGTACACCCTAAAACATTCCCATAAGGCTGACTGGCCACACCGGTGCACCGTGGGCCTCAACGTGTGAACTTCCCTTCACATATTTCATAACCCCGTGTCTGTCTTTGTGTGTTTTTTCCTGCGCGTGTCCACCAGGACTCTGCTGTGGCATGGTTCCCGTCTGTCCAACTGGGTGGGCATCCTCAGCCAGGGCCTCCGTGTGGCCCCACCAGAGGCCCCCAGCACTGGATACATGGTGGGATGGATGGATGCTTTGTTTGTTTCTGTCTGTCTGTCTGTCTGTCGCTCTCTCTCTCTCTCTCTCTCTCTCAGGGTATTAATTAATTAAGAGAAAAGAGATGAGTGGAAGGACTTGTGTGGCTGGCAAAGACGACAAACAAAATGTCTTCTGTTTCTCCCAGTTTGGTAAAGGCATCTACTTTGCTGACATGTCATCAAAGAGCGCCAACTATTGCTTCACCAATCACCGGAACAACGTCGGACTGCTGCTGCTGAGCGAGGTGGGTGAGACGAGGTGGACACCGACTTCCTTTACCGTGTGCTGTACTTCATATTAATGGGCTGCAGGAAGGCTAACAGCTCAGCGAAAGAGCGTGCTAGAAACAGCCAAGTCCAATACATCTACAGGAAGTGGTAAACATCGGTAAAGATTAATATACTGTACGTTACACAGTAATGTGGTAGAAACTGAGAACAGGGCCTCATACAGTGCAAAGGCACACTGTATTATACTATAGTATATAGTCGACTATCCTGTACATATCACTACAAATACTGTATATATTCCATATTCGTTAGCAGAACATAGGATTGTTTAGCTGAATATAGTATTATTATTAATAATTACATTAATAAGTATTAATGTAAGATTACACTAATGAGTTTTTGATTACAAAATGAAATGTTCACCATTGGGGAAAAAAAGTAATGTGATTTATTTTCTGATAGGTCTCCAGTTGTTTGTTTCATTTTGTGAAATTGGTTAACCACCCTTATTCTTACTTCCATTAAAAAGGTCTAACAGTTTAACACATCATAAAGTTTAACATTTATAATAATTACTGTAATGGGAGTAAAACTTACCATTTAATTTGGTTTAATGCATTTAGCCATTTTACTATTTTGTAAACGAAGGTTGTAACATTTAGGCAATAATACTTTATTGTGTTACTTAATTACTTTTATTTTACTTGTGTTCAATTTTACAATAAATTTTACAAAACATTTTTTCCCCAAAATTGATACATACTGTAGTGTTTAAGAATTCAACTCGTCAATTACATGACGGGCCAATTTCAAATGCAACGCCAGCTGAATCGCCATGGTGATGTATTTCGTTTCAGGTTGCCCTAGGAGACTGTAATGAGCTGCTGGATGCCGATTGCAAGGCCGACAAGCTACCTGCTGGCAAACACAGCACCAAGGGCCTGGGGCAGACGGGACCTAGCCCCAAGAACTCAGTTACCCTGTAAGTCTCTCTCTCTCTCTCTCTCTCTCTCTCTCTCTCTCTCTCTCTCTCTCTCTCTCTCTCTCTCTCTCTCTTAGTATTGCTAGTCAGTCTCTCTCTCACTCTCTCTTTTTTAGTATTGCTAGTCAGTCTCTCTCTCTCTCTCTCTCTCTCTCAGTATTGCTAGTCAGTCTCTCTCTCTCTCTCTCTCTCTCTCTCTCTCTCTCTCAGTATTGCTAGTTAGTCTCTCTCTCTCTCTCTCTCTTAGTATTGCTAGTTAGTCTCTCTTTGTACCAAAGTGCTTCACAAAGCAGGGTTAAGACAGTCAAAACATACAGTAAGGAGAGCAAGGGTCAGAGCCACAGTACGTTGACACCAGATGTTTCATCAGAGTTTCCTCATTTTGAAACTGACATTTTCCATTGAAACCGGCTGTTACCGCCGTTCTGCGTCTCGTATCCTTCATCCCTCCCTCTCCTCTACCTCCAGGGACGGCATGACGGTGCCGATGGGACCGGGGATGAAGACGGGGGTGGGTAAGAGCGGCTGCTACTCCCTTCTCTACAACGAGTTCATCGTCTACAACCCGGCCCAGACCCGCATGAGGTACCTGCTGAGGGTTCAGTTCAACTACTCTTCGCTGTGGTGAACCCGTGCCATCGTATCATGTACTCTACCGACAGGGCGAAGCAGACCGAGGGGGACTAGTTAGCGCCGTTAGATGTACGATTAGGTATTTTATATATCTCTCTGTTTTGTGGATAGTTGAGAGGTTTAATGTGAGCCTCTCCCTCTTGACAAAAAAAAACAAAACATGTGTCTGCATGTTTACATTTTTCAGGACAAATATTTTCTCGTTGACGCCCAGGTTTGACTCTGGGGTTGTAGTGAAACTCTCCTAACGCATAAACAACCGTGTAAACTCTTAACTTCACGTGATAAAATGGACAAACTCAAAAACTCGTGGTTTATCTGAAACGGCAGCGTGTGGTTTCTGGGAATGCCTCCGGTGATCGCTTCTACTAACTGCCTTTCTTTACGAGTCAGGACAAACCTGTTGGTGTATTTCTGAGCACTTGTCGGTTAGGAATGAAACTGTATAAAAGGTTGACATCTATTCTGTTCCTGAAGCTTTGGTGACAGAGCACATTTGACATGGACAAAATCTCATTTTGCACTACGTCCATGAAGCACTAGCCCCGTCTTGTAAGCGCACGTTTATATCGAATTAAGCTGTACCATGTCCGGTCAGTAAAATAAGTAACAGAATGGCCTTATGGAGCTACTGACTCATGAATGTTTTGATTTAATGACGTGCCATGCTTATGAATTGAACCACCACAAAGAATGTGTCTTAATGTAGAAAATGTCTGTTCCCAATGTCTGGGTTAACATGCAATACCCAAAAGTAAATTAATTCAGAAAAACCGTTTCTTGTTGATATAAAACTATTTTTTATTGGCATTTAAAAAAAAGGAGGAAAGACAGCATTCTGTTGATTCAAGATTGATATTACATTAATTAATTTGTGCGTTGTTTGTTAGTCAACAGCATGTATCATATACAAAAAAAATAAAGGACATTTTCATTTTGTTTACATTCTGAAGCGAGTCTGACTTGGTTTGGTTGTCTGGTTTGCACCTTGCATGCTTGTGTGTGTGTGTGTGTGTTTGCGCATGTGTGTTTACGTGTGTGTGTGCATGTTTCTGAGAATATTCACCTCCTCCCCAATAGGTAGAGGAAGATGTACATGATGTCTATGTAGATGAGGAGGGCAGCGTTGACGTACTCCTCCGGGTTCAGACGGTAGGTCTTGGTTCCCATTAACAGCTGACAATCCACCGCCAGGAACTAGTTGAGGGAGAGGAGGGAGGGAATGAGATATGAAGGGAGGAAGCGGGGAGCAAGGACAGAGGCAGCAAGGGTGAAAGGAAGAGAGAGGTGGAGGGGAAATTGATTATTTTAAAGCTGCTTATGTGCAACATTGTTACGTTAAAAAAAGACTTCTGTGACAAGGTTCAGTGAAATAGGATCTTCACAAGTGTCTGCTAGGTCAGGTCGGCCAGCGTGTTGATATTCTCTCTTTTCTAAACCATGTTGACAATCCCCGGCCCGTCTCTAAAGTCCAAACTCCAACAATCTGGGCACCGCAGGGGAAAAGTCTAGCTCGTTGGCCAGTGCTATCGGTGGAGGCTGAATTTAACACATATCAACTTTAAATGTAGTTTTTGTATTTTTTACATCGTACTTTTTATATGATTATTATTATTAGTTGTAGTATTAGTAGTGATACTGTTAGGTGTGCCGTCTCGTACCAGAGAGTAGAGCAGAGCTCCCGCGCATCCATAGACGATTTCCAGGATGTGGCTGTAATAGAAGGTGCAGAAGACTCCGAAGACGACCAGGTCCACAAACACAACCAGCAGAGCGCCGATCCACAAAGTGAAGTCGAACCGTGTCTGCAGGGCAACACAGGAGGACATTTTGTTCGTTCTGTCTGCGCACGTTAGAGTTCAATTCAATTAATAGAACGTACACAACCAGCAACAGCAACGCTCCAAATAATACAAATTTTTTTTTTTTTTTTTTACAAACCTTAATTATTTTACATAATGCTACAATAAATTATAATAATAAATTAGAAAAGAATAATTAATAAAACAGTAAATATTGTAGAATAAAAAAAGAACAAAAAGTGATGCTAGCACCACAGGGACGACTTTAATTCAACGTTTTATTTGAAGAGAACCTTCTACTTTCGTGGAAACCTGACGCGCGGTAGAGGAAACACGTAGGTGTGGTGGAGGACAACTGCTCCGGGTTCAGATTCTGCCCTTATCAAAGTTTTCCAGTTATCTAACATTCCTTTACTGGTCCAGCTGGCTAACGAACGTACATCAGATAAGGATTCTGGTCAAATTCAAATAACGCGAGTTTCATTATAAAGTGAGATGTCCACTATTGACCACTACTATCGCACAAGTGACGTCTACTCTTAGAACGTGATTGATGGCACAAATATTATATGGTATATATAGTATTTTTAAACAATAGTGGTTAAGTCCTGGGATGACAAAATTACACTTGATACTTTGAGGTAAAGATTTTCACCCCAAAATGGATATATCGCATTTTGGAATAAAAACCTGATAAGTACGCAGCGATGTGAGCGTCTCACCTGCACTGAGAAGGCGATGATCGCCAAGCAGACGGCCAGCGTCGCTCCCATGGCGATGACAACAGACATGGTGTTGTGGAAGGAGGCGATGGTGCCCACCATGTACGACAGGCCCACGGTGACTGCAAACTGCCGGCACAACGCTCACAGTTTAACAACACTGAAATATCACTTGGAACGCTGTTCCTTCCCTGTTACTGTATCAAAGCTGCTGAATCGACTTATCATGTAAGTCAAAAGGTATAGTTGTTATTAATTAAAGCGCTGTAGAGTGCAGTATGTACCTTGCACCCTAACCTGTCAATACTGCTCCAGCCATTGAGCTATACGTGTAACAGAACCCCTAAACCCCGGTAGTGTTAGTGCCTTGCTCTAACTGTTGAGGTTCACAGGGAACGAAACCCTAAACCCCGGTAGTGTTAGTGCCTTGCTCTAACTGTTGAGGTTCACAGGGAATAAAACCCTAAACCCCGGTAGTGTTAGTGCCTTGCTCTAACTGTTGAGGTTCACAGGGAACGAAACCCTAAACCCCGGTAGTGTTAGTGCCTTGCTCTAACTGTTGAGGTTCACAGGGAATAAAACCCTAAACCCCGGTAGTGTTAGTGCCTTGCTCTAACTGTTGAGGTTCACAGGGAACGAAACCCTAAACCCCGGTAGTGTTAGTGCCTTGCTCTAACTGTTGAGGTTCACAGGGAATAAAACCCTAAACCCCGGTAGTGTTAGTGCCTTGCTCTAACTGTTGAGGTTCACAGGGAACGAAACCCTAAACCCCCAGTAGTATTAGTGCCTTGTTTTACCCACTGAGCCTAATTTAAGGTACCAATGAAACTTAGTTAGTTTACTGTGAGGATGTCACACATCATATGAGGAAACTGTGGTTTTCACTTGGAAAATAAAAGTTGAACTTTGATATTAGCTTCCCTCAAATGTCAATCGAATGTGTTATGAGATCTGAAGATTAGGAAGAACTGTTCAGTGTAAATGCCAAGGGTGGAAAATTAAACAAACTACTTGCTTAAAAAACTTACAGTATTCATTTTGTCAGTTATTTATGAATGTATCCATGGGGGTTGTAAAGCTACTAGTATTCCTAGAGTATTTTGTTCTACTTTCACTTCAGTAATTTACTGGACAGCAGTCTTATTGTGTAACATTTAACTACAGTAGCAGCGCAAACACTTAGCTAGCTAACATTTCTCAGATACAGTGAACAGGTTTTTTTGGTTCCTTATCTGTAATTGTTAGCCATGGTTATTCTAATGGTATCATATATAATATCTAGTAAACAACCTTACCCAGTTCTTATGTTTTTTAGTTAGGTCCTCTGGCACCACCAGAGATTTGTTAATTGCCTAACCGGCATTAACTATATAAATATCTCCAGTATGCTATGTGTTGATTCGCATTGTGGACATGTTTGTATGAATTTATGCCCTTATGAAATATTTTCGGGTGTATTTGGTGACCCACCAGTCCGACCAGGTTCCAGGGGTGACCCCGACTGAAGGCCCTGCAGAAGCCCAGGCCGATGCCCACCACCATAAATATGATATACGAGCTGACGTAGGCCCACAGGTTGGTCTGCACCCAGTTTTTCACCACGCTGGAGAAGGTGAACACACACACCACTCCGCAGCTGAACAGCAACTGTAGCGTCAAGATACAAAACACCTGTTTGGGGAGAGATAACAGGTCTTGTTTATAAAAAAAAAGAAAAGAAATAAAAATCAAGCGTTTCATTCCTAAAGTGAGATTATGATTACAGATTATGACGCTACACGATACAGTAGTTGACTTAGATCGTTGGTTCACAAAGTAATTGGTAAGTGAATAACGGACTTGATAAGTGACTGAATGACAAGCGTTTTGGAAATTAACTCACCAAATGCTCTTAACTTTATTCTATATTCCACTGTATGTTCATTTAAAAGAACACTATATACAACACATAAAAATTATATCTGTCATACCTCAAAGTAATTTTTTCAATACATTTGTGTCTTGGAACTATCTGAAGGGAAACGTATATTAGCCTAGTTTTAAGAGAATCAGGTCCAGACTTTTTTTGTGTGTGAATTTGAGCTAAATGCAGACGCATGCAGAATTCACCACCCAAAACTGAGAACTCAATAGTGGCACAGACCTTCCTCACAAACGCCATTCGCACTGTCTTATCATCAAAAGCTGAGTCTATTAGTGAAGTCATATCTGATGAGGATTCAGGACTTTGGACACCATCCCAAGACGCGTGTTCTGCAGCAGGGTGGGAGGTGTGAACGCCAGCGGCCTCTGTGTTGGCTGGAAAGTGTGTGTCTGGGGATGCAGAGTAGGGTGGAGGCTGTTCCCCCTCCCGGGTGTACGGTGGAGGCGAGGGGTCAAAGCCCACGACATCCTTCATCTCTCTGGACGCGACGTGGTTCGCCACATCTGTCATTGTGGATGAGCCTAGGCGATGGGAAAAGAGGTTGTTTGAGTAAATGGGCTTTTATTGAGAATAGTTTAAATGAAAGAGACGGTGAGACATAATAAATGTGCAAAGTATACCAATATAGGTTAAATGTAGTGTCTATTCTTTGAGAGGAGAAGATTCTGTATTAAACAAGGATCAACTGGTGTAGTAATCGCTCTGCTACAATTTGGTTTCTGAACTGCTGAGCGGGCCGTTTTAAGCCAGTTTCGAAGTATGATTGTTGACAAGGTTGTTTCTGAACTGTTGAGCCACACGGAAGAAGAACTAACACTAAGTTCTGATTAAGATATTCCTCTATTCAGACAGGTAAGGAGATGTGTTTTTACCTTGACATGTTTCGACAGTCGAAACATGTCAAGGAATAGAGGAATATCTTATTCATTAAACATAGAAGACAGAATGAACCTATTTGAGTCAACACTATAACTTCTGCTGCGCATCACTGCAAAACCGCGTCAGTAAATACCTGTGCATTGTTTTTGGATTTATTTATTCTCCAACAACATTTTTTTGTATCACTTAACAGAAATAATGTACTTTTTCCCTCACGAATAAATGTGTAATGTTCGTAAACACTCGAGCAAAATACACTTTTTACACTCGTTTTTCAGTTAACAGGAAATCAAACAAACAACAAACAAATTACATCTACGGAAGCGTGTTGCATCCTCATGGTAAATAATACCCTGCCCGTTTTCTCGGTATCATGAGACACGGATCTCGTTTATTCTCAGAAAAGTTTGTCGGTTCGTTTGTTGACAGATATCTGAAGACCTCATGGTTGCTCGGGCAGAAAGCCCACTCGCCTCTAATTGACATTACATTCATTCCTTCTTGATCAATTAAGCCAGAACGGTGTCCTTGATGAGTTCACCTCTATAAGATCAACTTAATGGATCAGAGACTTTTATTTTAGATGGAGTAGCTTAGAGGAAAGTTTAGTTTCCCACTAATCTGCTTACCTTTGTTTTTGGGTTCCTCTTGTAGGAGATAAAAGAAGGTAGACAGTATTCACCATGTGTCGTTAATGCACAAAAGGCTGTAGGTTTCGGTTTTGGAAAGAAAAAAAAAAAGAAAGAGGAAAAAAAAAAACTGTCTCGGTCTCCAAATGAGGAAGTTAGACAGACTTGGGGCCCGGGGGCCTCAGGCTTGAAGGGATTACACTGAGTGTAATGGAAATGATTCTGACCTTAGGATGTGTGTGATGATCTGCTGTAATCTTAGATTCTATGCTTATTATTATTTTTGTTTGGTCAATCATGATGACAGATGATGATATCTCCATGTGATATCAGACGGTAGAACAACGAGTGACTATTTTGATCGTAGGTCTCACACTCCTGTGGTAATCAACTAACTAACACATTTCTGAGAAAGGGTTCCTTGGGGAAACAAATGTGGGTTCTGTGATCTAACATTTGTTATCTAAATCTGGAAAGGTGGTCGAATTGTAGTTGCATGTTGATCTCTGCTCAGTTGTTTGTTGCTATATTAATGTTCAAAATATCATATACAGCACCTATAAGTTACCTACTACCACTGAACAATTTACATAATTTGTTTTAATTTTATGTTATAAATACTTTTGTGGTAGTAGGTCTTAGTTTAATCAAACAATGGATATGTCACTTAAAAAAAAAAATCATATTACCTCAGTTCACGGTGACACATCTGTAGTGGAAACACTGTCCTAGTTTGAGGCTCATTGCAGTGAAACTCACACAGCCACAACACATAACCACACACACACATCCTGAACACACAGAGCAGACGTCAACAATGAAACATCTCACACATAATATATTTATTGTAAAAAATACATATAAAAACAACTTCTGAGACATACAAAAGATTGGAGCTTAGAAACAGTATATTGAACAGACAAAGACCAAGCATTGTTCGAATTGCATTACATATTTACAATTTAATAAATAAAACTCAATTTGTTTCTATACCAGAGTAGAGGCAGATTGTCCATATCATGGGGATGCAGTTGCAGTGGTGACTCTTTTAAAAACATTCTCATCGAACACGTTTAGCATTACAGTCTCAAAGCGCAGGGCCGGGAAAGGACTTAAGCCCTGTGACTGAAGACCAAGTATGGAGGAGCATCATACAAAACATCCTCCTTGGTTGGAGACAGTTTACACAGAGCGATTAGTTAGCATTGGTAAAAACTGAGGTATTGCACCACACAGCTTACAGGGAGTTAAAAATCAAAATGACCAAAGTGTGGGGCTTCAGATTGTCCATTGTTTTGACTGACAACCCAACCCCCAGTCCCTAAACCACCAACCTCCCCGTTCATAGTTTACAACATCATTATTCATTATCACCACAACAAATGTAACATCTAATGATCAATGTCGCTCTTCAGCACTCATATCGCATATCTCCCAATGCACAGACAGACTTTTGGCGTTCTTTTTTTCTCAATACAAATAGGGAAACATGCACAGGGCTGCCCTCTAGTGGCAGGATAGATTATAGCACCTCCGACTGCAGAACACAAGGAACAAAAAAAATAAAAAAAAATAAAAAGAGGCTGGGGTGAGGATATTAGCTAATGAAAAAACCTGCGCACAGGGCTGACCTTTGTGCCAATCTATACCACAGTTGTTGACATGTTGACCAGACATGCCCGTTAAACAGGTTTTGTTTTTTTCTATCTGCACTGCTGGTCTGCCCGTAACCTAAAATCAGCCAGGCTCTGAATCTAATGAGTTCAGCTAGCATCTCAACTCACCCCTAAAAACACTACAAATACCAGCTTGCACATGAACCCCTTCACCAGCAAAGGCAATCAACACACAAAAGGCAAGGGTAGCCATTGAACACGATTAGCAATAATCAGAATCATAATGGTGATGATACAATGTCTATAAATCTTAAAAAAAAGGGGAAGAGGGGAGGAGTTCAATACAATAACTAGCCATCAGCTGTCCATAGCCCCCAGTGTCGGGAAAGAGGCAGCTGCCACATAGCGTAAACATGCCCCAAAAATACATCCCTCAATCCATCCGTCCCTCTGGCCATCCCAGCTCTGGCACTGATGTAACCAGATGGCCCACCAACCACTCGGGGTCTGGTCCAAAAATCCGGACTGCTCCCTGGAGAGTGTGAAAGCCAAGCGGTAGAGGGACGTGACCCAAACCACATTCCTTTAGCAAAGCAGAAACGGGAGCAACGGGGCGCCATGTCGCTACCGCTACCGTGCAGCATTCTGTTGCCAACGTCACTGTTTAATTAAAAAATAGCATTAAAAATTAAAGAGGGAACCTTCTTGACCAGCAGACCCCTGGGCAATGAACTGTAAAATCACACACACACAAACACACACACACATAATCAGGACATTTTCTGTCCCCCGTCGTCAGCACATATGAACACACACTTGTGTGCGCACACGCACGCACACCCTTATCTGAGACCTTATTTGAGAAGAATCAGCCTTGAGGGACAAAAGTGCTCAAAATGGTGCCGACACCAGCGCTACTATGACCCTATGAAATACCTACAACCTTTCTTAACCAATCACCAAGCAGCAGCACAGTAAGTTCAGCGCTAACTAACCACCTACAGGAAACTGACCTACTTAGCAAAACAATCAATCAATTCACCCCCCAAACTTCCCCTGAAATGTTGACAGGTAACGACAGACAGCACCTATATACTACAGCAGCCCCCGTTCGCAAAAAACAGGCCCTCAATCTCCAGCCGGTTCAAAACAAAGCGATGCAATATTTATGTGGTAACAGTTCACTCTTCCAATATGAGGCTGGTTCATCGGGGCTAGCCAAGAAATGAAACATTCATTCGATGTAACATGGACCAATACTTTTCTTTTGTTTTTTTGTTTTTTGCA
>OMKK01091481.1:10353-23158 GCA_900302305.1 Polymixia japonica
AGAGCTGGCTGTGGACAAGATGGTGACATGTGTCGCAGTGGGTCTCCCTCTCCTCCTCATCTCTCTGGCCTTTGCACAGGAGGTCTCTGTAGGTGAGTTCAGGAAGTCTCTGTAGGCGAGTTCAGGAGGTCTCTGTAGGCGAGTTCAGGAGGTCTCTGTAGGTGAGTTCAGGAGGTCTCTGTAGGCGAGTTCAGGAAGTCTCTGTAGGTGAGTTCAGGAGGTCTCTGTAGGTGAGTTCTCAGGGCCAACATTATCTAGAGTTTGCTAACAGAATAAGGACTTTTTTTTAAATGATCCAGGATGTCATTCTTGAACCGTACAAGTCCTGTTTCCTATATCCAAGATACAACCTACAATGTATGAAAGGTCTGCAGATCACAGTGTTAACTGATAAAGAGACCTGTAGTCTACACTTACCAACTCTTTGGTCTTGTTGCTATGGTCCCTTGTTTCGTTTTGTTAAGATTCTTCTCTTTCTGCCTTAAAACGATTTGTAGCTCAGACCGGGAAAGCAACCACATTTGGTGGATAGGTTTCATTATCTCTTGTTTTTATCTGTATTTGGGTCCTTTGTACATTTGGACTTGACTTGATGATACATTGTTTGTGTCTCCTGCAGGTACTCAGATCAGCTGTTTCGCTCCTAGTAACTTCTCTTGGAGGCAGGCTGCTTATGTTGACTCTTTCTGCTGGGCCTCCGTGCACACACATACTCTACCTCTATGGCTGCACAAGGTACGGGCTGCAACACACACATATACACAGAGTTCAGATTTAAACTTCAAATCATTGTTTAATACTGGTCTGATGGTGTTAAAAGCACTGGAGAAGTCAAAACCTAACCCTCTGTTGTTTGACAGCAACTTTATTAAACCTGTCCAAAAGCATTTATTAACTGAACAGGATCTCCTGGTTTAACCTGGTAACAGCAGGGTGTCTCCTGGCTGAACATTCTTAGCGAGCCTACATGTTTTGAGAATGGTTAAAATGTGAGACATTCTCTATATTTTTCCTGTAAAATGCATTTACACTTTGCACTTACTGCACTTGCTGGCAGAGTTAGCCTGTTGTTACATTTCAGGGTGCGGTCTGAAATATTTGAATGAGATATTTGAATCGGTAAGTTAAGGCACGACTGGCTTCACCAAATCTAATCTCCCGCCCTCTTTTTTGGCAACAGAATAGCCTGATGTAGCAAGATCATCCCCCGACTGGAGGGGCTCGGGTTCGATCCCCATGTGACGATACCCTTGAGCAAGATACCTAACCCCTACCCGCAGAGGCCAGTTGACCCTACACCCCAACCAGAGAGGGAAAAGAGAATTCCCCCCCTTGTAGGGCTAATAAAAGCATATCAATCTCTTCCCTCAGTTCTTCCCGTACATCCTGTTGCTGGTGGCGGTGTTGATGTACACCCCGGCGCTGTTCTGGAGGTTCTCAGCCGCTCCGCTGCTTCAGTCGGACCTCGGCTTTATCATGGAGGAACTGGACCGGTGTTACAACCGAGCCGTGACCCTGGCCAAACGCATGGCCACCGCAGGCCTGTCCGCCGCAGACAGGTACGGCCGCCTGCCTTCAGGTCACATTTACGCAGAGTTATGTCGTTATATGGAGTTATGGTTTGCAAGAAGGAATCTGTTCAATTATTTCATGGCATTTTCAGTTTGTTTCTGTTGAGGGCTGTTCTTGTGGACAAGTACCTGATGAACGTTTGGTCGTCGCTGCTTTACCAAACTATTGTGTATGTTCACTCTTCTTCTTTTCCTTACTCTCTTTCTTTCCTCCTGACCAGTGACCCTGCAATGAACCTGCTCTTGAAGGAGAAACTGGTGACCAAATGCTGCTTCACAAATTAATTTCATTATTATTATTGTTAAGTCTTCCTTCTCTATCTTTCCTTCCTTCCCTATTTCAAGTAAATGAGGTCAAATGTCGGGGGGGGGTTGCTGATGACCAGATGTTCCTTCACCCTGTTATTTACTCATCCTCCCTCTCTCCCTCTCTCCCTATCCAGTGACCCCACTGAGGGTTGTTTCATGTACCCTCTGGTGGAGAAGTACCTGATGACTAAGCGTTGCTCGCGGGTGCTCCTGTTTCGCTACCTGCTGTGTCGCGGTCTGACCCTGATGACCCTGCTGTGCGCCTGCGTCTACCTGGGCTACTACCTCCGCCTGGCCTCCGTCACGGACGACTTCGCCTGCTCCCTGCGCTCTGGCCTCCTCTCTACTGACCCCACGGTTCCTGATAAAGTGCAGTGCAAGCTCATCGCCGTCGGAGTCTTCTCTCTGCTGAGGTATTTTGGGGATGATTGAAATGTTTTTGTTTTTTTCTTTGGGTTAGTTGTTCACTAAGCTAGACATTGGCCTAACCCTCTTACACAACCTGTTACTGCAGTTTGCAGCATTTGACTGTCACTGTTGACCAGAGGAACTTTAAATGTATTACTTTGTGCAATATATTCTTTTGAGAAAAGTGTTCGTTGTCATTTAAAATGCTTTTTTTTTGTTTTTCATTTCTGACCACAGATGTACTGATGTGAAGCTATTAAACATATACCCTTTATTGAAGCCATTACATAGGTCAAAATCACTTATTGACTTAAGAGGGCTCAGTGGTTTTCACATTCTATGGAAGAGCAAAATCGGATTTTATAAAAAATAAAATCAAAGAATAATTAAGGCTATGTCTATAAAAACAAAATGTCGCTATGCTGATTTGTTTTCATCAAGCAATAAAGTTTTGTTTGATTTTGTTTTCAGCTTTGTCAACTTGGTCTTGTTTATTGCGCTGATTCCTGCGGTGATCTATGCTAGTCTCCGTCCCCTCTTCTGCCATGGATACGCCCACTTCTTGGAAACTTACCAATCCCTGCCGACCGTGAGCGTTCTGCCTAGCCCTGGCGGCCAATGGGATGACCTCGCTCTATATCTGCTCTTCCTGGAGGAGAACCTCAGTGAACTCAAGTCCTACAAGTACATCAAGGTGTGTATGTGCATGTCTGGGTCCATCTCTGATTAGATGAGACAATATTTGGATGTTGTATTGCTCTGAAATATGTCTTGCATCCCAAGCAGATCAAGACAATGCCATAAATACCTACAGTAGAGATTAACTAAGACAAGCAGATGCAAAATACATCAATTCAGTTAAATATTTCTGAATATCATATGTTACAGGGCAATTCACTTTTTTATTGCAATCATTTGGTGGGAAATGTCTCTGCTTTCTCAGTTATTTCACTCCAAACCTTGTCTTGACTGTAAATATTAAAAGACAAGATGTGTTGATTTTAGAGAGCATTAGGATTAGTACTAGACAAGACTGGGGTTTGTATATTTCCAACTACAGCAGACAACCTATATAAATGAAATCTTTCAATATTGCCCGTATGTCAATATTGTACGATTTTATCAATTGTAGAAAACAAAATTGCAAAATACGATTATACACAATTACACGATACACAATTGTACAGCCATGCCTATTTCTTCTATCTGTCTTATCTTACCACAGGTGCTGGAGTTACTGAAGAGACGAGGGGAATGTTCCGGCGAGGACTTTGACTCCATGGGTCTGCTGCAGACTCTCTGTCTGGTGAAGACCGACACTGTGGACGGCAAAGCCAGGAGCGCTGCAGGGAAGCGGGATAGGGATAAACCCAACCCCAACCCCAACGGCAGCCCCGGTGCAGCCAGCGCAGAACCCGAGAAGACCAGCGACGATGGCACGAACTCGGAGTCGCTGAAAGACAAGAGTCTGGAAACTGAGATGAGGGGTGAGTGTGAAGAGGGGGACTAGCAGGGGGACGTTTCGCTAGATGACTGATTCAAGGCTAGCAGGGGGTCGGGTAGGGAGTAAGGGTAGGGAGTAAGGAGACTGCCCTTCAGACGGAGGACTCAGGTTCACACCCCAGCGCCTGCCCAGGTGTCTTACCTTCACCGTGTTTCTCTGAGAATTTTTGGTCACTTTGGGGTTCATGGGTAATTTAGAATTGGTTCTGGTTCTTCTACCAGGCCCATAAAGTCACATGACTCAGTACTTCGTTTTCTTCCCAGAATTCACTCCACTGCTGCCCAGAAACAGCGAGATGACGGGCAGCAACAAACAGAAGGAAGGAGCTGTGTGCCAGCAAGCGATCTGATTGGCTGTTGGAACGGTGTTGGAGAGTGACTAGTCGTGTTTCATGCGGAGGGCGATCATGTCTGCTTCCGGTCCATCGTTTGAGTACGGCTCATCTCCAACTGTGTTTAGCACCCATTCTTTTGCTACACACACACCCCAGCCCTCACATTTCAGTCACCAGTCAACCTTCTGTGTCCCGTGTGGATGCGTACACATTCATCTGCTTAACGTACACACAAAGCGACTCCACGCAACCACCTGGCTGGGAATAATGCTCTGGATTGTGATTGGTTGAAGCAAAAAGAGCAAGACTGTCTGGTTCCCAGAGTTAAAGTCACGTTGGCACTGATTTCAAAACTAATAGAATGTGTGGAAACCCATTCTATGGCGAAATGTGTATTTGTGTATTTATTTAATTCTTGTGGCTATAGGTGAGCCTGGTGATCAGGGTTTTAGTATGTGTCCAGTTTAAGTGCCCTTGAGCAATACAGTGAAGGCCTACTTGCTGACTTACTTTAAGTTGCTCTGGATAAGGGCGCTAGCTAAATCACTACAATATATAATGTAAATGGTTATGCTAGAAATCAGTGGCCCAAATACGTCATATACTAAGACTTAGAGAGAATGATTTATGGGATATGATGACATCACAGATCAGACAGCAAAACAAAGGAAGGCTGCTCAAAATGACAGGATATTATTTCTGATTTCCTTTTTTTCTTTCTCTCAATTACAGTATTTTGTTCTGTGTTGTCCTGATCAGTTCTGTGATAAATGCTTAGATACAGGCAGTATGGTTAGTATGCAGTTAGTTTACAACAACCATGAACCACAGCACTGCTGCCTAAACTCAGCAGACAATGAGAAAACAAATATGAATGAGATAAGCTGAGTACTGCTGAGGTAGGATGAAATACCGTAGGTTGTTCCCCTGCATGCTGTAGGCTTTTCAGAAAGCAAGGAAATAGTTATTTATTTGCTGTTTGAAATTATACAGCGGGGGTTTTAAAAGGTTTTCATGGCCCAAGGGTCAAAAACTCACTTAACCTATAAATCGTGAAGTAAACATTGAACTTCACTTTCAATTCAAGTAGGAAGTCACCTGGACATGCAGTTATGTGATTTCCTCAGACATCAGTGGTATAGTATTTAGTTGCACTACTGTCCGTTTGGGAGAATGCTAATGTAGAAGATTTTCAGTCACATTTCAAGCCAATATCAAATCTTGATGAGCAAGAGCTCATACATGGTGTTAATATGTTCAGTATGAATAAACCTAAACATGAACAAGTCTCCAAAGGCAGATACCACTTAGCTTTCTAGCAAATGTGATCTTTCACAAACAGATTAAGATTTAATTTCAAAATGCTATTAAAGGGTTCAAGATGGATCGTAACTTCAGTAATATTCCTTTGTGGGTGTTGCTTTCATGCGAGAAATAATTTAGTTAGAGTAGCGTCATGTTTTTCAAATGGTGTCTCATTCTGGAATTTGCTTGGGAATCTCAGGGAGAAACCATCTCAATACATGAGATCCTGTTTACAATGGATTGTGTGTTTGTGACCTGTTTATACAATTCTGCGCTTCTTCTTATGGTACCTAAATATGTTGGGATTCTTTTTATGTGCAATTGTAAAATTTAAAACCTTGTAAATAAACTGCTGTTTGTTGCCTTTGTGATATATTTTGTAAGTGTCTGCATTTAGGAATTTTAAGAGAATTTTTTGAAATAAAAAGCTGTTTGACGTGTCTCGGATATGTGGGTACTTGTAATATTTACAGTATTTACTCGTGTATTTTGTTATTGTAAAATGAGTTCAGGATGAACAAAGGCCAGAACTGTGTCGCGGTGGGCGTGTCTTATCTGACGTCATCGAGGAGGTAAGCGGAACTGGATTCGTTTCTATCGATATTGAACTATTTGACAAAACATCTTGATGGTCTACAGCTTCAAGGACTGTTCTGATAAGACCCCCATATTATACTTGTTGGTTAAAAGCTGCTTGCCAGTTATTTGATGGTTGCTTTGTTGGCCAACACGTTAACGTTAGTTATTACATAATTCATAATATACGACATAGACACAAGCGCAAGACTCTGACTGGATGATATTTGAGCTGGAAAAACATTCATTATAATGTCTGGATATTGGAAGAGTTACTGATACTGATTTTGCATTATGGGGGCCAATAATAGGTAGATAGTTTTCACTGTACACTGTATATGTGACACAATAAAGTACCTTTACCGTAACTTATATTTTTACTGCATACTATTTAGTAGGCAGTGTTCTGTTTATAAGGCATTTTTTTAATTCTATATTCAGACAGGTTATGCTTACTGCTGCTAAGGCAGTTATGCTCCTTTCTATCTGTGGACTGAGTACTACCTGATTCACATGTCCTATTCTGTGTCTTGACTAGGTAGCCCCCCACCATGTCAACATCACCAGAGATCTCCTCTCTGTCCTGGGGCCAGATGAAGGTCAAGGGGTGTTTCTCCACCTACAAGGACTGTAAGGTCTGGCCTGGAGGCAGCCGGGCCTGGGACTGGAGAGAGACTGGGACTCAGGTAAGAGTAACTCATTAAAGGAGAATTACATCGAAATGCACTTTTATGTTGTTGATCTGCAAAAGTACATTTCCTAAAATCACCTGAGATTGTTTTCAAACGTTTTACACCGTTTGAGTTCTGAGAAATCATCAAATGGTGCTGCCTGAGATGACGGATTAGATTTAAAGGAACAGTTCACCCAAAAATGAAAATGTAGTCATTATCTACTCACCCTCATGTCAGTCGATGTCCTCCCCATCCCAGCACAGCCCTGGAGTACAGCCAGCAGATCTGGAGGAGGTCCTGGAGAAGGGAGTAGACACGCTGGTCATCGGCAGAGGCATGACAGAGGCTCTGCAGGTATTAAAGTTGACATGATTTCTCAAATCTTCAGCCTACATGATTTCATCTATTTGGACACACAACAACCCGTATTGTAAATGAGATTCACCCCAAACTCCCTACTTGTTTTTGATTGTCCTGAATAACTTTTATATGGATGGGGGATATCTCAGTAGTTAGGGCGGTCGCTCCCAACCAAAAGTTCCCAGGCTCAATCCCCATGTAGATGTGCCTGCCAGAGCACCCTTGAACAAGACACTTAATCCCATCATGCTCCAGGGACACAGCAGCTGTCTGGGGGACATAACGAGGACATGACAAGGATGTCCTCCCTGTAAACTACATAAAACACTGACTCTTGTACAGTGAATCTTAAACATTTAAGAGAAAACAATTCTGTGCCTTCCCATCATTTTGCTTGCTGAATTGAATTAAATTTCTTTTCTAAATTAAATTTAAGCACATTTAGCTCCTCTCCTCTCCTCTCCTCTCCAGGTTCCCTCATCCACGCTGGACTTTGTGAGACAGAGAGGAGTGGAGGTCAGAGTCCTCCAGACAGAGAAGGCCGTCACAGAATACAACAACCTGGTTGGCCAGGGTGCCAAGGTGGGCGGGGTCTTCCACTCCACCTGCTGATGATGTCACTGTCGCCCTTGCCATGCTAACCGTGGTGTTCTGCGCCAACCTGTTTAATTCAGGAAGATTATTGGGGCATAAAATGAGTATCTGGCGAAGAACTATGTTTGTTTCTTCTTGCTTGGATTACTGCAATGTACTTTTCACATGTCTTAGCTCTGCTGCTCCTGGCTCCTGTTAGTCCACAATACTGCTGCTAGACTTCTTGATAAAAACTTGTTGTAGGACTCACATTACACTGGTATTGGTCTCTCTACACTTGTCAATATACAGGATTGATTTTAAAATACTTTTAACCACTTCTAAGGCATTTATGGGCCCTGCCTTATATTTCAGAACTACTGTGTCTCTTTTCCTTATTCCTTGATATTAATATTTATATTTTCTTCACCTGTTCTGCTCACTGTCCAGAAGCTTCTTCAATGTTGTGATCTCATGACATTTTTCCAGAGAAATGTTGCCGGCCAGGAGTTCTTTCAGTGTCCATAAGAGACACACGGTACTTTGGAAACAGTTTCCTCACATATCCCAATGAGACACACATAATATCTGGATGTATTTTGTCACAGGGTCAGGCTGGGAAATGCTTGGAGGTCAGAGGTCAAGTCAACAATACTCTAAGCTAGTTTTGTTTGATAACAAAGCATTAAAAGCGAAAGAGATTATTTTGTATCTCTCAAAAGTGCTCTTTTTTTAGGAATTCATAAAAATGACCTTATTTTGAGACCAATGCTCATGCATTTTTATAAGTGATAGAATGGAAATAGGTTTTGAGGCCCTTATATGGTTACAAAAACTGCACATGAAGAAGCACTTCAGCTCGGTTTATATGGTCCTCAAATGAAAGACACAACCCTGAAGTTATGAGGTTGTCAGCAATATAACAAGACATTATTGGATGTATTAGATAGAGTGCTTCAGGACACTGTGCTGAGGCAGAGGCTTCCTGCTGGGCCTCGACATGTCCCAGGGATAAATACTTAAGGCATTTGAATGGACACATTTTAAGACAGATTGTAAGCCTTAAATTATGTTAAAGAATGGTCTGGTTAATCAAACAGTTCAAACAGTATTGAAATGGGAGGTGAACTTCTCTGTCAACATTTCATGTAATTAGGTGAGTTCAGACACTCGGATTTTGTCCTATTGTGATTTTAGCGGTCGACCTCCAGACAGAGTAAACAGCGACTGTACTGACTCAGATCAGATTAACAAGGTGAGCACCAGTCAGGCTTTAGGCCTTCGGTAGGTTTGTTTATCGGAAGGTATCTTCAGGTAAGGTAATTCTTACAACTAGCCTGTATTAGGCAGCTACTTTAATTAGTAATTTAAAAAGGTTTTTCATGCTGTCTATAACATGCCTTACTGAAGGACAACTTGTTCACATCAGTTTCAAATTGTCCAAATTGAACCATTAAGTTTTGTACAATAAACGCTTCATTAAGTGACCAGGGTGCGCTTGGCTACACCACAAAGGGAACTGATACTTAGTGAGTTTCCGCTGTGAGAGACATTTTAAACAGCGATGAAGTGTAGACAAACTCCACTAAAACTATCGCAGCTGCTGTGGAGGAAATAACATGGTAGGTTTTTACTTGATCTGGCTACATTTGTGTTTTTTAGCTCAGTTTATGCAACATTTTCTCTACATGGCCTCTCTTGCCAGGTTTCTACTGAGAGCTGGGAGAATCAAATATTGCTTGGCCCTCATGCCTTCACTTATTAAGATGCTGCATTCTCATCTTGACCAGCTCTTCTCATGTAAGCTTCATGTGTTGTACTGAACTGCAGTGTGCATGCATTTACTTTCTTAGCACGGATTCTTAATATATTCCTCACTATTAGACTTAAGTTGGAGGTTCTTTCAACATTCAGTGTGGAGCTGATTGGCCACTAGATGGCGTCAGAGCTCCGTCTGGCTCAGTAAAATATATTCAAATGCATCATAAACGACTTGTTATGTTTACGCGCAAAGCACTCTTTTGCTTTACTATTCTAATAATAGGTAATTCCATTGCGTCCACATCTTTTACATTAGTAGAAAACATTTAAATTTCCTTCGTTGCTATAAAGGGATTTTGTTTTCTTACATTTTACTCATTTCTTATTGGCGTACGACGTACGACGTCACCAGGAAGCGCCGAGATCTGGATTTAATATGGCCAAGCCGCGAAGTCAAGTACTCGCTATATCTTCAAAGTCCGATTGTCTCAGTTTATATTTTAGTCTTAGTTTAAGGCTATTATAAAACATAAAGTCACCTTTGAGGTTATGGTTAGAGTAAAGGTGCGGTTTCGGTTTTTAAATCAACATTTTTGAGAAGTATGACGAGTTCCGGCTTTGCAGCTTGACCGGAAAAGCAGAACTATTAAGTCCTGTCTTTCATTAAAAGTATTGATCTCTTCTTGGGTTATATAACAATTTTTACATCTTCAGATGCAAGATATTTTTGTGTTTCTTCCTTTGTGGCCCTGAACGTAATTTCCGTGTATAACCGTCAGTGAGAGTGACGTTTCAGAGAATCAGATCCTTACCTCCGTCAGTTTCTCGGTATCGCTTCTCGGCCTTTTGGCTAAGATCAAGTGTAGTATCTGTTCTTATCAGTTTAATATCTGATACGTCCCCTACCCGGGGACCATATATTAAATTGATTTTTGGAGCAGGGAGATGGAATAGGGGCTTGCCTCGTCCACTCCACGCATCGACCTGGTATTGCAGTACATCCAGGACCGGTGCACCCCTCATCTGGTTAAAATAAGCATATTGTTGTTTAGTAGTTCTGCATTAAATAATCATGCGTTCAGTATCAGGATGATGTTTGTTCTCATTATATTCACATACAATGAAATTTCGCATGGCTTTCCCAATGTGGTTAGAAGAAAGGAAGGAAAGAGAGGAATAAAATAAACCAAATCACACTATAAATAAGAACCAAACTATCCCCAATTTTACGTTTTTGTAATCTGTTGTTCAGAGAAGGCTGTACGCTTAGTTCACATCGTCTAAAGAAAACACAACTACATGTAAATAATGAATATAGTTTGATGGCTGTTTTCCTATTGAATCAAAAAACAAAAAATAAAGTGAATTCAAGTGAGTGAACTATTTAAAACACCCCTCCTGGTATATGTTGTTTGTTCTATTTGTATAACTGTACTGTATACAATTGTGTCAGTATATTATACTTTATCAAATGTAATTATTGTTTCATACCATCTCAGTAGAGGCATGGTTTACATTACCCTTTAATCACAGGAAGGGGGATTTGGAGTGTGAGGGGGCTTGTCTCTGTTTACACCCAGTCTGTTGATGTCGAGAGAGGGTAAGAGAATAAAACTGTGACTAACTGCAAGTTGATTAAACAACTGACAACAAAAACTGTAGCCTTTAAAACTTTTTTATATACGTTGCTTTGCTGTAAGTCATTGCTTCTCAATTGCTTCCTTTCAACAGAAAGGAAAATGGGGACTATAATAAATATAATGTCGATTTGCTGAGCTTGTTAGCTAGGAGGTGGTTTTGTAGGGAAGGTAGCTACAAAAATAGTTTCCTCGCAACCAGCCAATGCTAGCTATGAATAACACCAGAGCTGAGTGTTAGTGATTTCCCTTGCAGCTGTCAACTGTCAACATTTTCTTTGACCAATTTTGCTGCAAGATCTATACGTCTGCTATAAGACCTACAGAGGATTTTGCACAGGATCACCAGTGTCTACAGTCATAATACAGGATAGATACAAGGTGGGTGAGATTTAGATTGACATTAGACTGAAATTATAGATTTACATTGACATTATATTCCTGTAAATCAAGTCACTGGGTCTCAAAGCTCATAGTTCTTGCTTTTAGCCATTAGATATGCCCAATAATAGGTTAATAGTTTTATATATTTTTACTGCAACTACTATAGTAGTTGTTTTTAAGGCAAGTGGGCAGTCGAATCACCCTTTTCGCATTTTTTAATTCTATATTCAGACAGGTTATGCTTACTGCTGCTAAGGCAGTTATGCTCCTTTCTATCTGTGGACTGAGTACTACCTGATTCACATGTCCTATTCTGTGTCTTGACTAGGTAGCCCCCCACCATGTCAACATCACCAGAGATCTCCTCTCTGTCCTGGGGCCAGATGAAGGTCAAGGGGTGTTTCTCCACCTACAAGGACTGTAAGGTCTGGCCTGGAGGCAGCCGGGCCTGGGACTGGAGAGAGACTGGGACAGACGTGAGTGAAACGCTCCAGAATCACAATCACAACAATCACAAGAACATTAAATGTATGGAATATGAAACACTGTACAGAGGAAACACTGGTGTAAATGTGTCATTT
Organism: Polymixia japonica; assembly: GCA_900302305.1. Taxonomy (NCBI): domain Eukaryota; kingdom Metazoa; phylum Chordata; class Actinopteri; order Polymixiiformes; family Polymixiidae; genus Polymixia; species Polymixia japonica. The sequence goes on from OMKK01091481.1 coordinate 22,331, forward strand.
GTCATCTTGATTCAACATGTTATATCTTATCTCCAGCATCACCCAGGAGTACAGCCAGCTGATCTGGAGGAAGTCCTCAAGAAGGGAATAGACACGCTGGTCATTGGAAGAGGCATGAGTGAAGCACTACAGGTAGGCTGGTCCCACCCCAGGGGGACTGAGTTCACACTACAGGTAGGCTGGTCCCACCCCAGGGGGACTGAGTTCACACTACAGGTAGGCTGGTCCCACCCCAGGGGGACTGAGTTCACACTACAGGTAGGCTGGTCCTACCCCAGGGGGACTGAGTTCACGCTACAGGTAGGCTGGTCCTACCCCAGGGGGACTGAGTTCACACTACAGGTAGGCTGGTCCTACCCCAGGGGGACTGAGTTCACACTACAGGTAGGCTGGTCCCACCCCAGGGGGACTGAGTTCACATATCAACTTAACAATTCATGCTATTTCTACATTCTAGGATAATTAAATCATTCTGGACATGAGCCAGAGCCCAAATAATTAAGAATTGAACCTGCAATGTCATTAGGACAGCAAGAAAACAAATCTGTAGACTTCAAGATTATATGTATTATATTATAAGATTATACACACACACACACACTGTTGAATGATGATGTCTGTGACTGCTAGCCAACCCTGCTATGTACTGTATATCCCCTGCACACACTTATCTCCTGTCATAACCCACTAATCAGTATTAAAACACATTTACAGCTTCAAAAAATGGAAATATTCCATCACATGAGCAGTCCTCTCCCCTCCTCTCCTCTCTCCCCTCCTCTCCTCTCTCCTCTCCTCTCTCCTCTCCTCTCCTCTCCTCTCCTCTCC